>JAVJIF010024213.1:0-76364 GCA_038442645.1 Agave tequilana
GAGTTTTCAATACTCTCTTTTGACCTCAAAGACCAAGGAGAACAGAGACCAAGGGTTGTCAGTAATTAGATTTGGAAGAGAATCAACTAACAAAGTAATTAAAGCCGGCCCCTTTCCTAAATTCTCAAAAGAAAAAAGATACAAATGAAGATTTTTCGACCAAAATGTCAAAAAGCTTGCAACTGTATGGACCAAATTTTCTGCGTTCCATGTTATCCTTCATTACTTTTTGTTGTCCGCATGCAGACCAAAACAGCTATAAATACCCCGAGGACTCCCTCAGTCCATCTCATCCTCACTTCAATTCACTAAAAATGGCTAGAAGAACTAGGCTTGTTGCTCTTGCTTTCATTGTTCTCCTCAGCATTGGCCTCACCTCCGCTGCCCGATCCTTGACGGGTCTCAATGGTGGTGGAGGCGGCGGCAGTGGTGGTGGAGGCGGTGGCGGCTCTGGTGGCGGTTCTGGCGGTGGCGGTGGCTCTGGGTATGGTGGAGGTGCCGTGGAGAAAGCGGCGGCGGCGGCAGTGGCGGCGGACAAGGTGGCGGTGTAGGATCCGGGTCAGGTTCGGGTGGTGGAGTTGGTGGAGGATATGGCAAGGGCGGGGGTGCTGGAGGCGGTGGTGGTACTGGCGGAGGAAGTGGAAATGGTGGCGGGTCCGGGTCGGTTTCGGGTTCGGGTGGCGGAGTCGGTGGAGGATATGGCAGTGGCACAAGCGGTGGTGCAGGTGGAGGAAGTGGAATGGGGGCGGGTCCGGTCCGGGCACGGGTCGGGTTTGGGTGGTGGAGCTGGTGGAGGATATGGCAGCGGCGGTGGCACAGGTGGAGGAAGTGGAAACGGGGCGGGTCTGGGGCGGGTTCGGGTTCTGGACATGGAGTTGGGGGTGTAGCGGCGGTGGGTACGGAAGTGGAGGTGGTGGAGGTGGTGGATCGGGTTCCGGGCACGGGTCTGGTGGTGGATCTGGGTTCGGTGGTGGTGAGGGACACTACTGAATGGACTTCATCAAGGGAAAGATATTACGAGTGATCACTCCAGTTAACGTGCAGTATGTATATTAAATGAATCATATATGTACTTGCTTATAAGCATACCTGTGTATGGAGCTTATAAGCATACGTGTGTGCATGGATGTATTGCATGTATCTATATAAGATGGAGAATAAAGGGAAGTTTATATTATTATAGATATATGAACTTGCATAAATAATCTACCAAAAAAAAAAAAAGTTAAAAAAAAGGACTTGTTATTTTTACTGATTGCTTTCTATAATTTTGGCTGATGTATTAGGGTTACAAATATCACTTCAAATTTGTGAAGATATGCTTACGATTAACTGTGCTTCAAACTCTGCGACAAAAAAACTCTTTTTTGTTCAATGAGCTTTTTCATATTTGGCTCAGTTTGATGCCTTTTTGTGTTTTTCTCACTTCTCTTATGCTGCTTAATTTATATTAATTTGTATAGTTTTCTTCACTTGGTTAAATTTATGACTATGCAATTCAATTATTCTTGACATGCCCATATCATCCGCATGTGAGAGGTAAAAGAACTGAAACTTAATTATATACGATTTCAGTGTAGAGTTTGATGGAAGTCAAGTGACAATAAATTGATGGCATATAGTTAAGAGAAAAAGATGGTTTTCTAGAAAGACATATTATTAAAAAAAAAAAGGAAGAAAGAAAGAAAGAAGAAGAAATGCATATTAAATAATTAGTTAAAAATATCAAAAAAATGGAGAAAATATAAATAATAGTCTACAATACTTTTATTTTCTGTGATAAAAAAATTTAAACTAATACCAACATAAATTAAGTCAAATCACCCACTTTAAAACCATTTTCCTTATGGTAAAATGAGACCCGTTAAAGCATTTTAATTTAAAGCTATTAAAAGTCCAACAAAATTAGAATTGAAAACTATATTTCTTAACCCCCAACCCAACCATTAATTAAGATTAAAACCCCTTATAACTCTCAAGTAGAACATCCTTTTAAAATTCTAAAATTTTTTATTAAAATGAACTATGTAGATTTATCGGGGCCTTATGATTTAAGTGTTTAGGACTTGGAATCGAGTTCAGGTGATTATTATGTTCCTCCTTCAGTTAAATAAGAATTTTGTGATAAATGATTTTATTTTGTTATGTAATTATGCTACTAAATTTTCTGAGATGATATTTGTGAGTATTATTTTCCTCATTAACCATTGTCAGAAATATATATTGTGTTGCTTATTTTATTTCATATGACCATCTACCTTACTATACTAGTATGATTACCCATATCATTTCGTGAAGTACCGGTGAGTGTTCGCTTTGATTATATAGCTTACTTGAGTACCATTTAGTATCTTTTCATGTGTTAGTTCTTCGACTTTATTCGCTCAGGACTAGTTGTGGTATAAACTTAGACTGTGACTTGTTTCGATTTATAGATTGACTGATGTAGTTCATATTTGAGGGTAGATAGCATCACTCATGTGTAGTATTTATCGGGCAATTATTTGGTGAATTGAAACTGGCAAAATAATTACATGTTGATTCATTGGTGAGTCGATGAAGGCTAGATTGTCAGGTATTAGTTTCTTATATATTTAGTGTTATTTGGAGTACTTGGTAGTTCTTGATGTTACCATATTGATAATGAGCATTATATGTATATGGTTGGATCTTAGTATTGTGATATGGGACTTATGTCATTTCATGTGTAACCGTTCGGATTCAGATTTATTTGTGATAAATCTTAGAATATAAATTGATTGATTTTGAGGTTGATTGGCTCATGATTGAGATTAAAGATTCATATTTTATATTGAGTGCTTATCAGACTTGCTATTCATGTACTTGATGATAAGTTAGATCAGAATTCATTATATTCTGAGAGTGTATTATATATGAAGTTACCTTATTAAAAGATTGATCTTCTGATACCTGGACTGATATGGACATAGTTATAGTTAGAATTGATTGACATGAGGATTAGTGTTCATTTCAGAAGATTTTGATCGGTGTTCTGATGAGATTGATGTAATTGGATCCGTAGTTGTGAGTATTCCCTATTTTACCCCTGACAATATCGTTTGAGTATTGATGTCTTATTGATGTCGATTATCAGACGTAGAGGCATCTTAGATTCCATATTGCTTGAGGAGTAGGCATAAACTGGGTTGACTTAACCTGGTGGCATGTATATACATAATTGACTAGTTACTTAGTTTCTGGATCTTGTGTTTGAACTTAATAGAAATGAGAGTGTATGATGGTCTTAATTAAGATTGGATGGTGATGATTGGTTGGATATAGATGAGTATGTATTTTATATATTAGGATTTGGATATATTGATGACTTTGAGGATCTGAGTTGATTAAATATTTTTCTCGAATTATTCTATTCATGCCAGCAGGTCATTACTTATTCTGAATATCAGGATTTACCTGAAGAACTTGACTGATTATTGTAGGCTGTCTAAAAATCATTAAAGACAAGTCGTTAAAAGCAGAGTCCCAAACTCCAGACGCAGGGCTAATTATAGCCATCAAAGCCGCGCCAAGGCGCGCGGGTCGAAACCCGCGACTCAGCAGCACTGCAGCACCAAGGCGCGCGGGTCGAACCCGCGTCTCAGCAGCACTGCAGCACCAAGGCGCGAGGATCGAAACCCGCGTCTCAGCCAGCACTGCAGCATCAAGACGCGAGGGTCAAAACCCGCGTCTCAGCAGCACTACAGCACCAAGGCGCGAGGGTCAAAACCCGCGTCTCAGCAGCTATCACTGCAGCACCAAGGCGCGAGGGGCGAAGCCCGCGTCTCAGTTATAACTGCCCCTGTTATGGGGTCAATCACTGCCCACATAACGGGAAAGTTAACCCCCATTGTGGAGTATTTTTAGGGGGCACGTTCACCCCTGAAATCTCTATAAATAGCCCCATTGCTATGGAAAGGGGTCGGTCAATTTTTAGATCAAAGAAATCAAGGAGAAGAACTTGACTTGAGAGCTTCCACAGAGAAGGAAAGAGAGTCCAACTCTTCAAGTAACTTGCTGCGTACAAGTTAATCTTTGCCTACAATCTCTTTGAGATTTCTGGTCGACAGAGCTGTGTTACTCCGTCCACCATCCAAAGAGAAGATCCCCAAAAGTTCCTGACGTTCACCCGGTCAATGAAAAATAAGACTCACTTTCCACCGCCACCTGAAGAACCCAGCATTAAACAAAGGGAGGATTTCAAGACTCAATATGCTCCCTCCCTTGTAGTCGGAGTATAAGTCCGTTGTAAACTTTCAATTGATTCAAGGAAACTTTACGCGAATTTTTCTCCCACCGTACAAGAGATGGCGACTCCGCTGGGGACTACTTTCGTTACTGACGAGCAAGTGGTGGCGCAAGGTGACGTCCTCTACAAGGGAAAAACGGTCGAGTCACTCGTCGTAGAATTCGACCAAGCAAAGTATGAAGAGTTCCTTTCTTCCGGCTCCAAGAGCCCGAAAGCCCAGGCCTACCGCAGGGTCTCTACGGGGATTTGCCCCGAAATTCGCTCTGAGATTCTCTCAGACGCGGCTCCTGTGAAGGAGGTTGTGGCTAAACACGTCAGGCGTAACACCCGCGCCAACGTCTCTCAGGAGACCCGCGTGGTCAACCTCTCTGGTGTCCAGCCAATCCGCCCTCTTTCTTCAGCACCAGGTCGTTGGGGGTTCCCCTCAACCTCCACGACGCAACCGGAACACTGAACGGCGGCAGAGGAGGCGTGTGCGTCAACTACAAATTAGAACGACCGATTGTCCAACAGAGGTAGGACGCAAGGTTCAGACCAGCATACCGCATCCGAGACGTGAAGTCTGCGTTTGGCAGCCCAAACGTGAGGTTCAGCAAGCAGGCTCCTCGGAAGCCCCACTCCCCAGACGCCAAGGCGAAGCTCGCGTACCTTGTCAAGTACAAGAGGCACGCGCTTCTAGGCATGGGGCCCAGCAGCCCTGCAATTTTCAGGCGTCTCTGCCCAGACGCAATTATCAGCAACGTGAGAGCTGCGTCTCTCATCAGCAGAGACGCCAAGCTCACGCTCAGAAGCCGCGACGCAAGAGCTGCGTTCATGCGCCCCGCGTCTCTGAACCCTGCGTCCCAGCTGTACAAAGTAAGGATGCCTCCCGCCCTCGATATTGCGAGGCTAATCTCTTTGATCATCCTCCCACGGATCTAAGGGATTATTTGACAAGGAAGAGAAGTGCTAATCGAATCACTTCATCATGTTGCTGCAAACGGCTTATCACCATGCTCTCTGAGTGTCGTTGCAGCTCAGATGCAAACCAGCAGTCTCTAGTCAGACAGCTGACCCTGATTCCCCGATCAGCTAAAAGAAGTCATTCCCATAGAAGGAGGGTCTTCTCTAATACTGAGTATCCCGAGCTCACTGCAAACATGGCAAGCAGGAGCAGGGGAAAGCAACCCGCGATCAGCTCTGATAATGAATCTGACGCAGAACCGGAAGGAGTGTACCGACACACTCGCACCCGGACCGGGCAATCCCCCCGATTGACTACAATGCTCTAGCCCGGGGCATTGAGGTGAATGACTCACATTCCGCTATTGCAGAGTCACAGGCTTCAATCTCTTCTATAGAGAAAGAGGCCTTTATATACATGACCAGCACTCCTGAGGAGACCGCCAGGCGCTTGGAGCAGCAAGCCCAGGTCCAGAAGGAACAATTCGAGATGATTCGTACTCAGCAAGAATCTATCGACTCCCTCAAGCAGATGCTCGCACAGTTGCTTGAGGACAAGAGGAAGTCAGCTGACAAAGCCTCCTCTAAAAAGTCTAAGGGCAAGCGAAAAGAGGGAGAAAGCTCATCTTCTATACATATTGAGGAGAAAGAGCACCCTACTTCTGGTTTGTCTAGATCCACGTCGCAAGGAAAAGATGACCGAGATCAGGGAAAGGTTCATTCTAAAAGAATGAATCAATTGGAGCAACGTCTGGAGGCCCTTACTAACCGAAAAGGCTTGCAAGAAGCAGGGGTGGTCCGACCATATCCGACCGAGTGGGACCTGGTTCCATACCCTCCCAAGTTCAAGGCTTCGACCCTCCAAGCATTCGATGGGAAAGTTTCACCGAACCAACATATCTACTACTTTAAATCCCAAACAGGGAATGTGGTAGATAACGATGCCATCCTGGCACGTCTGTTCATCGGCACCCTAAAAGGGCTTGCCTTTGAGTGGTTCATGAAGCTCCCAGAAGGCTCCATTAAGAATTGGGGCGATTTGGAGAAGCTCTTCCTAACGCTCTTCTTTGAAGATGACTCAGAGGTCACCATGCCAACCCTTTTGGCCACCAAACAGCGAAAAGGAGAATCCGTCAAATCTTTTGTGGAAAGGTTCAGAATGTAGCACTCCGATGTCCAAGCGGTATGACCCAGGTTACCCTGGTGGAAACATGCCGCCATAATCTACAAACCTCGCTCCTCGCCCAAATAGGAGTTGCCGAAAGCCGCACCTGGAAGCAGTTGATCCAACAAGGTGAACAGGCTGAAGAAATTATCGCCAGAGTTAGGGCAGAAGAAAACAAACCCAGACCTGAGAGGTCAACAAGGCGTGCGCCGAACACATCCCTCCAAGCGAAAAGGAAGGATAACTTGGCGACAGAGACCAAATCCCCGTTAAACCTCAACCGGTTATGGAAGTGGCTCTTCAAGCCAACCACGCACCAGCAAGCAGTATTCCTTCAAGGATGAACATGTCGACTCGCTCTTCAAATTACTCAACAAGAACAATAGACTGAAGCTTCCTGAAGCTAGGCGCCCTGAAGAAGTCGGTAAAATCGATAATCCCAACTACTGCTTGTATCACAGGATGTTGGGACACCCACCAAGAGCTGTTATGTCTTCAAGGACATCCTTCAGGCTCTGATTGACGCGGAGGTATTAAAACTACGTCCAGAGAGAAGAAGGTGACGGCCAATATGACGTCATTTCTTCAGTTTGGAAGACAACCTCCAACAACCTCTGGAGTAGTCCCTGTCTCAAAAGGAGAGCTGAGAATGGTCAACACAGACCCTCACCAGCAGCAAGAGAAAGTCCTGGTACCTGTTCCCACACCTCGGGGAGAAGTCATGTGGGTTCATCCCGACCTTGTGGATGGCCAGCAATGGACCACTGTGACCAGCAGAAAGTCTAAAGGCAAAGCTAAAACTTTGTCTTGTAATGTGGTGTGCGCTTCTTCCCGAGAAGCAGAAACTGATGTTCCCTCGCTGACTGATTCAGAAGAGGAGACGATAGTTCTTGCCACAGAACCCAACCAACTTGTGGCGGAAACCCGTTCGGGTCAGTCATATTTGAAAAAGTATGACGAAATAGCGGCAACTCCTCCAAAACTCGCTGCAGAGTCAGCCAAGCCTTCCACAAAACAACCCGTGGAAAGACAGAAAGAGCTTCGGTTCTCCAGAGTCCTCTCAAAAGACATCGCGGAAGGATCCGCAGCGCCTTACCGCTTCGATGTCCTGACTCAACTGGCCAATATCCCGGCCCGAATTACTCTTTATGAGCTCCTCAGGCTATCGAAGTCAACCAGAGAAGCTCTACAAGAAGCCCTCGCTAATGCTGAGGTTTTCATGACTCAGGTTCCAATCGGACCAAAGGAGGAAGATATAGAGGATTACCTCCATACCTCCCAAAATGTTCCCTGCATCACTTTCACAGCAAATGATATGCAGGTCAAAGGGAAACATGATCGACCCCTATACTTCACAGGGTATATTGGTTCATCTGAAGTGAACCGCATTCAGGTAGATCCCGGGTCCGCATTGAGCATTATGCCTCGCCGTGTCATGCAACATCTAGGGGTTCCTACTCATCGTTTGAGCGCTACTCAGACAACAATTTATGGGTTCAATGCCAATGGAACCCGTCCAATGGGGAAGATCAAGCTCAAATGCCAGATCGGGGACCTAAGGTCAGAGGTGACATGCTACGTCATCGATGCCGACACTTCCTACAATCTGCTGCTGGGACGACCATGGATTCATCGTAATTCTATCGTTCCCTCTACTCTCCACCAAGTCATGAAATACATCGACGGGAGTGGAAAGGTGCGAACGTTGATTGCCGAAGGCATCCGTTCAAGGGAGTTGAGAATTATTTCACAGATTCTCTCCTGTATCAGGACTCTGTGAAAACAGATGAAATCCCACAACCAGAGGAGCCAGACTCTGGTAATGAAGCCGACACCGAGCCGGAAAAAGAAGAGTGCATGTGGGAGCTAGATCCACTTGTAACGAGCACTAATAAGCTCGATGTTGATAGCACCGCCGATGATGTAGGCGGATGGTATATTAATGAAGAATTAGATTTGGCTTACTTCTCTGTGTTCGCTTCTGATTCAGTACCATCAGACACTAGTACCGAGGTGGATGATGATCTCTGGTCGGCAATGGATGCTTTGACATCATTGCATGTACCAGTGAAATCGTCCTTCGAAACATACCGAGATGCTGGTAATGCGCAAGAATCCATATTCATGGTTCCAGCGAGACGGAAAGGCCAAAGACCAATTCTTTTCGGACGAGTTGAATCCGAACCAATGACCTGTGAAGAATCAGAAGGCGAGGAGGAATCCCTCAGTTCGGTCATTATGAGCCAAAGGCACTCAAAATGATAGGAAGCATGGGGTATGATCTAACAAGCGGACCAGGGTTGAATTTCGGCAAAGGAAGGAGAACGCTACTTCGATCTTTGTGCCGAAAGGGAAAACCCCTGATTATTATCATCGGACTCGCAGGGGGTTGGGCTATGTATCAACTCCGATCCCATCAGCCTCTGACTCTGGAGAGTCATTGGGCCATGATTGCTCATCGGGCACATCCTCGTGGGAATCAGATGCTAGTGTCGGCAACATCTTCAGAGAACTTTCAGTGAACATGGTTTCAACAAGCCACCTGGAAGACAAAGGTGAAGAGGTAATCCAATCCGATACAGATCCTTGGATCCAACACTTAAACAATCTTTGGGATACTCGCTTTGAACAACGCGAGCCACCAACAGAAGATAAGGTTGTCCAGATCAATCTAGGAGATGAGGCTAATCCTAAGCCCATCTTCATAAGCGAAGGCCATCACCTTCTGAGAAAAAGGATCTAATATCTCTTGTGCAAGAATATATAGACGTCTTCGCCTGGAATTATGAAGACATGCCTGGACTTGATCCTCGAGTGGCTATGCATCGCCTCAATATTAATACGGACGTAAAGCCCGTCAAGCAACAACAGCGACGGTTCCGTCCAGAGATAATGGAGGCAATTCAATTAGAAGTCAGAAAGTTTATAGACTCTGGCTTTATTAGGGAAGAACAACATCCTGATTGGGTAGCCACATCGTCCCCGTTGCTAAAAAGAACAGAAAGATCCGGATCTGTATTGATTTTCGTGATCTAAACGAGGCCTGTCCCAAGGATGAATTCTCACTGCCAATCACAGATGTCATGATTGACAATACATGCGGATTCGAGCGAATGTCCTTCATGGATGAATTTTCGGGATATAATCAAATCAAAATGTATCCTGATGATGAAAAACATACCTCTTTCAGGACACCACTGGGGGTATACTGCTACACCGTCATGCCCTTCGGACTGAAGAATGCAGGGGCGACATATCAAAGGGCCATGAATGCCATTTTCCACAAACACATGCGCAAAATGGTGGAATGCTATGTTGACGACATCGCAGTAAAAAGCCGCGCTAAGGGTGATCATATAACTGATCTAAAGGTTGTCTTCGACATCATGCGGGCCCATCAATTGAAGATGAACCCTACCAAATCCTTTCTGGGGGTGGCCAGTGGCAAGTTCTTAGGATTTGTAGTGACTTTCACAGGAATTCATTTAGACCCGGAAAAGGTTCGCGCTATCCAGGAGATGCAACCTCCGAGAAATCTCAAGGAGCTCAGGGGATTGCAAGGACGACTGGCGTACATCTGAAGGTTTATCTCAAATCTCTCCGGAAGATGCCAACCTTTACCAAATTAATGAAGAAGGGCGTTTCGTTCATTTGGGACAACGCTTGCCAACAAGTATTTGAGGAAATTAAACAGTACCTCACACAACCACCAGTCCTTGTAGCTCCAGTGTCCGAAAAACCTTTCTTGGTATACGTCGAGCGATGGATCATTCTTTAGGAGCCTTATTAGCTCAGAACGATGATCAAGGACGAGAGCAAGCGATCTACTATTTGAGTAGAACAATGATCGGGGCCGAACATCGGTATAACCCGATCGAGAAGGAATGTTTGGCGTTGGTGTTTGCTATTCAGAAAATGCGACACTATTTGGTAGGCCAAACTATAAATGTCATATCAAAAGTCAACCCCTTGAGGTTACTCATGACAAAGCCTTCATCATTGAACGGCCGGTTGGCAAAATGGGCTATATTGCTATCCCAATATGAAATGCACTTTTTACCACAAAAAGTCGTGAAGGGACAGGCGGTGGCAGATTTCCTAGCTGAGCATCCAGATCCGAGGGCAGCCAAACTTTACGAGGATCTCCCAGATGAGGTCGCTGAAGTCTGCCTGACCCAGACATCGTTTTAAAGATAAGTATGGCAACTTTTCTTTGACGGTGCATCGAGAACAAGCCCAAAAGGACATATAGTGGCAGGAGTAGGAGTAGTACTCGTTTCCCCACAGAACTATGTGATTCCTCGAGCTGTCTCATTAATCGAGCCTTGTTCCAACAATGTAGCGGAGTACAATGCCCTCTTGGTTGGGATGCAACTCGCCGATGAGATTGGCGTTAAAAATCTCGAGGCATATGGTGACTCCAAACTTATCGTCAGTCAAGTTCGCGGGGAGTACGAAGTCAGACATGAAGACCTAGTACCCTATTACAACGCAACTGTCCACATGGCCGAGAGGTTCACAACCTTTTACATTGACCATGTACCACGCAAGCAAAATGCGCATGCAGATGCACTAGCGTCCCTCGTTGCCTCCTTAGCTCTTCCAACTGGAGCAGTAGAGAAAATATTTGTCCACAGCCACGACCTGTATTGTCCGAGAATTGCTCTTGAGGACTACCAGGAGCCAACGGGAGATTGTCAAGGCAAAGAAGTTCTCGAGTCATCAACCGGTCCAGAGCCTAGAGACTGACGATTCCCTTATATTGATTATGTCTTGTATGGCATCCTGCCTGAGGACACCAAAGAAGCAGCTGCCATTCAAAGGAAAGCCCCCAAATTCTACTATAATGCGATTATGCAAACATTGTATCGTCGATCGCATGATGGGATCTTGCTCCGCTGCCTTTCACCAAAAGAGGCACATGAGATATTGAAAGAAGCCCATGACGGTATGTGTGGAGCCCATCAACCTGACCCAAACTTGAATATCGACTCCAAAGGTTGGGATATTACTGGCCCAAGATGATTGCTGACGCCGTCACTTATGCCAAAAGATGTCACGCCTGCCAAGTGCATGGCGATTTCATCCATCAAGCACCAGGGTACCTTCACTCTACGACCTCTACCTGGCCATTTGAGATGTGGGGGATGGATGTGGTTGGCCCTATCAGCCCACCATCATCAAAGGACATCGGTTTATTTTGGCCATAACCGATTATTTCTCCCAATGGGCTGAGGCCATTCCTTTGAAGGAGGTGAAGTCATCTGACGTGATCAAATTCGTTAAACATCATGTCATTTACCGTTTTGGGGTACCTCGGCGAATTGTCCATGACAATGGACCCCAGTTCGTCAGTCAGGCTTTCCAAAGGTTCTGCGCTAAGTTCAGAATTCAGAGTGTGTCCTCAACGGCGTACTATCCCGCCGCTAATGGTCTCGCAGAAGCTTTCAACAAAACCATCGGCAAACTTCTCAAGAAATTCGTCTCGAAAGTCAGCGTGACTGGGACGACAAGCTAGGTGAATGCTTATGGGCCTATCGTACAACTGTTCGAACCCCAACTAAAGCTACGTCATTTTCTTTGGTATATGGGTGTGAAGCCGTGCTTCCACTGGAAATCTAAATTCCGTCTCTACGCGTCGCCTTGACAGCGGAGATGACGAAGGAGGAGAAGCATCGACAGCGACTCCCAAGAATTGGAGGCCTTGGAGGCCCAACAACAGATCGAGCTCTACCAAGCCCGGATTACCAGAGCCTTCAACAAGAAAGTTAAAGTGCGAACTTTCAAGAAAGGCGATCTTATCTTAGCCGTCAGAAGACCTATGGTGATGACACATAAGACAAAAGGGCAATTCCAGCCCAAATGGGAGGGACCATTTGTAGTAGAGTCAGTCTACTCAAATGGATCATATCGTCTCATAACTGCAAATGGCGATACACTCATGATGCCGATCAATGGCAGGTTCCTGAAGAAGTACTATCCTTAATAGTACTCCTCCTCTGATCAAGTTAAAAGTACACCTCTGATCAAAGCTCCAGATCCAAGAAAAGTTTCTTTCCTTCGCTAGACCACAAGCTAATCAGGCACTGGCTGCACCATGATGCATGATGTAAATATTGAGAAAGAAACTTGGGTTCTAATATTCCTATCTTCATTAACATCCGACGCCTCCGACGGCTAAGGACAAAGGAAAATGTTGGCTTCTAAGCCCAACATAATGTTGGCCCAAAGGCCCATCACTCTAGTTTTGATGATGATCAACTCATGTAGTTATGTTTACTAATGATCTTGTGTTTAATTAGTGTCAGATTTATGATCAAGATCTTAGTTGGTGCATAGCTTCAACAAAGGATTTAAAGTCAAGTTTTGGAGCTAGCACGGTGTTTGGACCAAGTCAAGAAGGCTTCAAGTGAAGACTTCAAGAAGATGAAGACTTGTGTCTAGGTATAAGATTTTTATTTTTAGATAAAATGTAAAGGATAGAATAGTTGGTGGATTGCTCAAGTATACCATGCACACACACTCTTGATTTAGTTTGTTTGACAAAAGATTTTCTTTTTTAGAAAATACATGTTTTGGTTTTTGGTATTCTAGTTTACATGTTTTAACCAAACCAAGATTAATGCTTAATGTCAAAAACTTAGATATTTCATCTTATTTGTGTAGTGGATCATATCCATACACACTATGCTTTAATGAGTTCAAAATATCTAGTTTTTGTATTTAAAGGAGTTTTGGAAAAATAAGATTTTGGAAAATACAAGTTTTCATTTGAGCCAATATTTCCATATTACAAAAATAGTCCAATCTTTTATAACATGCCTTGATTTTGTGCAAGCATGTTTGTTTATCAAAGTATATTGGTAAAACTATTTTTGTAGATTTTCTAAGTATTTATGGGATTTTATATGAACCAAAATGCCTTAGTTTAAATCCCAGATTTTCAGTTCCAGGCTTCAGCCAAGTCGACTAGTCGACCTACCAAGTCGACTAGGGCTGAAGTCGGCCGACCGGCTCGGTCGACCGACGTGCACGACGTGCACGCCTTGACCTGGCAGATGGCCGGTCGACCGACCCAGTCGACCGAAAATGAGAGCAGTGCTCTCTGTTCTTTTGGGTCGACCGGGCGGTCGACCGGAGGCTCCAACGGTCGGATTTTTGACCGTTGGCGGTCGACCGGACGGTTGACCGGCAGGCCTGACAGAACCCCAACGGCTAGTTTTTCTGAGCCTATAAATTTGGGGGGTTTGGTCTTTGTTTTCACTAAGATTTGGAGAGTATTTTTGAGCCAGTTTTTCCAATCCTTTTCAGAGGTTTTTCTCCACAAATTTGAGAGCAAATATTTCCTATCAAAAGGGAAGATTTTATCAAGAGTGTTTAAAGTGATTTCTTGAGTTTTTCACCATAGATTCAATCCTTACTTTTCTCACAATCACTTGAGCTATCCATTGCTTTATCTATCCATAGGATTGCGTTGTGAGAGTTTTTGTTAGGTGATCAAAGTGTTGTGTGTTGGTCCCCGAGAGATGATGAATGCGGAACTATCTCTATTGGCAATAATGGATCTAAAAAATACCCAAGTCAACACAAAACTAAAACAAGAAGGATTAACGTTAAGCAAATAAATAAACTTGCAAAAAGGAAAACAAATCTCAGAAAATAGACAAACGCAAACAAGAGAGATTTATCCTGGTTCGGTCCTTGTGACCTACATCCAGTCCCCAAGCCACCCGCTTGAGATTTTCCTTTATCCTTGATTTTGTAGACCCAAAATTACAACCATGCACACCACTTGACAAATCCCCTTTGCCAAATGTGTACACCTTCTCTACATCCAAGAGAACACCTTCTCTTCCACCAAGAGAATAAACACCACCTTGTACAACTACCTCTACACCAAGAAGCCACCCGTGTACAATGCTTGCTTTGAGAATTACAACTTTCCTATAAGCCTTAGTATTGTGTATGAACGTGGACAAGGTCTAGTATAGGAGAAACTTCAGAGAACTTCACAATGGAAATGACTTTTGGTGAAGAACAGAAGTTGGAATCAGTTTTCAGATTTTAACAGAATTTTGGCTTTGGAAAACTGAAGATTTTTCTTGGTTTTGGCCTTTGGACTAACTACCCTTTATATAGCTGAAGACTAGGGTAAGTTAGGGTAGTTATAGGAGCAATTCAAATGATAGAAACGTTAGAATTCGTTGCACAAAAGACCAGATAACGAAAACTGTCCAACAGTCAGAAACTGTCTATAGTCGACTTGCCTATGGAGTTAGTCGACTAGACTAGGCAATTTTCCTTCTATTAGTCGACTAGGTTTAGGTATTAGTCGACTAGGGTAAGATACGTTGGACTGACAGTTTTTTGGATTAACTGAATCAAATCGACTGCAACTACTTATAAGTCGACTGGACCAGAGATTAGTCGACTAGGGGCAAGGGATTAGTCGACTACACTTTGATATTAGTCGACTATATTTGACTGTTAAGTCGACTAATGCAGAAACAGAGAGTTGGGTCTGTTTTGGACACTTGACTAGTCGACTAGGGTTTGGGTCAAGTCGACTACACATGTTATTAGTTGACTTGACATAGGTATTAGTCGACTAATGGACATTGATATGGTGTGTGTGTCAAGGCTTTTTACATGCTATTTCATCTTTACAAAATAAATCATATCAACTCTCCTTGGGACATCTTGATCATGTAGAACTCTTGATTCGTCATGTGTTAGAGCTCCAAATGAAATGCTCCACAAAGTCTTCATCGAAATATGTTTCAACATTCTCCCCCTTTTTGATGATGACGCTTTGTGTGCACAAGTGCTCCCCTGCAGAAAATATGTTATATTTTCCTCCCCCTGCAGAAATTGGGTTATAACAAATATGAAAAGACTTTGTTCTCCCCCTGCAACAAATATATTAGTAAATATACATATATATATATATATATATATATATATATATATATATATATATATATATATATATATATATATATGTTCTTATTAACTTTTATATGGTACCTGCAAGATAAACGTTAGATGGTACCAAACATAAAAGAACATATTAACCTTTAGGAGTCCAAATCCATTTAGAATTTGGTTTCCACGTATTAGTATACACATAGTTGCAAGAATCACATATATCATGAATGTATGAAGCAATATATGTATTTTTATCATGAAAACTTAAATTCTTAGGAATCCATATAAACTTTGTCTTAATTCTTTTTGAAACATGCTTAGACTTTCTTTTCACATATGGATTACTAACATATGAAGACTTTTCATTATATCCAATACCATAATGATTATCATGTGACAACTTCTGAAAAGATAATAAATCATTCAATTTTTCTTTTCCTTTATTGAACTTAGTCACATTTTGCAAAAGATCTTCATATTTCTTTTTGAAAACTGAAATATCTTTATCTAAAATAGAAATCCTTTTATTCAAAGATTCAGTTTCCTTTTTCAGAAAAATGTTCTCTTTTATAAACTTCTCATTTTCATTTTTCAAAGATGATATGACTTTTTCAAATTCATCTTGTTGAGAATTTATAGAAGATACTTGTAAAGCATAACATGAATTTTCCTTTAAAAGTTTTTCATTTTCTTTTGATAAAACTTTATTTTTCAATTTTTCATTTTTCAGATCAATAAACAATTCATGAAATGCATCAGAAAGTTCAGTAAACGATACCTCATCATCTTCCAGTGCCATGTAACATAGGTTGACACGTTCAGTGGTTCCTTCTTCATCCGAGGAAGATGAATCACTGTATTCTGATGATGCTTCGTAGTTTTTCTTCTTTCTGAACTTTTTGCTCTTATATTTTTCTTTCTTCTTGAGCAAAGGGCAATCCATCTTCATATGACCTGGTTTATTACAATTAAAGCATTTGAATTTACCTTGCTTTAAGAATCGCCTGAATTTCTTTGAAAGCATTGCCATCTCCTCTTCATCGTCATTGGAATCGTCCGTGTCGGAGGATGCATGGAAGGCGAGTTCTTTCTTCTTTGAGCGGTGTTGTCGTTCCTCCTTCTTTCTTTCTTCCAATTGCACTTCATATGCCATTAGATTACCGATTAGGTTTTCTAATGTCATAGTTGAGAGATCATTCGCCTCTTCAATAGCGGTTGTCTTCTTCTCCCATTCTGGTGTGAGTGCACGAAGAATCTTACGAACTCTTTCAACTTGGGTGTAGTCCTTTCCAAGAGATGCTAAGGTATTGGTGATGTCGATGAATCTTGTAACCATTTCGGATATGGTTTCATTCTCCTCCATTTAGAATAATTCAAACATGTGGACAAGAACAGATATTTTAGATTCCTTAACTTTATTTGTGCCTTCGTGTGTTACCTGAAGAGTATGTCATATTTGATGTGCAGAAGTTGCTGTTGACACACGGTTGAACTCTTCTTTGGTTAAGGCACAGAACAAGGCATTCATCGCTTTGGCGTCAAGGTTCGCGTTCTTCTTTTGATCTTCACTCCAAGCGTTGTAGTTGGTTGTTGGCTTGGTGTACGATGCTTCTACGATGTTCCAAAGGTCGTAGTTGAGCGATTGCAAGTAGATTTCATTCTACACTTCCAATAGTTGTAGTTGGATCCGTCAAATAGCGGTGGACGTTGTGTAGAATGTCCTTCCTTGAATTGGGATGATGAAAACTCCATTGCCATCCTTGTTGTTGACTATTGTGAGACCCGCTCTGATACCAATTGTTGGTCCCCGAGAGATGATGAATGCGGAACTATCTCTGTTAGCAATAATGGATCTAAAAAATGCCCAAGTCAACACAAAACTAAAATAAGAAGGATTAACGTTAAGCAAATAAATAAACTTGCAAAAAGGAAAATAAATCTCAAAAAATAGACAAACGCAAACAAGAGAGATTTATCCTGGTTCGGTCCTTGTGACCTACATCCAGTCCCCAAGCCACCCGCTTGAGATTTTCCTTTATCCTTGATTTTGTAGACCCAAAATCACAACCATGCACACCACTTGACAAATCCCCTTTGCCAAATGTGTACACCTTCTCTACATCCAAGAGAACACCTTCTCTTACACCAAGAGAATAAACACCACCTTGTACAACTGCCTCTACACCAAGAAGCCACCCGTGTACAATGCTTGCTTTGAGAATTACAACTTTCCTATAAGCCTTGGTATTGTGTATGAACGTGGACAAGGTCTAGTATAGGAGAAACTTCAGAGAACTTCACAATGGAAATGACTTTTGGTGAAGAACAGAAGTTGGAATCAGTTTTCAGATTTTGACAGAATTTTGGCTTTGGAAAACTGAAGATTTTTCTTGGTTTTTGGCCTTTGGACTAACTACCCTTTATATAGCTGAAGACTAGGGTAAGTTAGGGTAGTTATAGGAGCAATTCAAATGATAGAAACGTTGGAATTCGTTGCACAAAAGACCAGATAACGAAAACTGTCCAACAGTCAGAAACTGTCTATAGTCGACTTGCCTATGGAGTTAGTCGACTAGACTAGGCAATTTTCCTTCTATTAGTCGACTAGGTTTAGGTATTAGTCGACTAGGGTAAGATACGTTGGACTGACAGTTTTTTGGATTAACTGAATCAAGTCGACTGCAACTACTTATAAGTCGACTGGACCAGAGATTAGTCGACTAGGGGCAAGGGATTAGTCGACTACACTTTGATATTAGTCGACTATATTTGACTGTTAAGTCGACTAATGCAGAAACAGAGAGTTGGGTCTGTTTTGGACACTTGACTAGTCGACTAGGGTTTGGGTCAAGTCGACTACACATGTTATTAGTCGACTTGACATAGTATTAGTCGACTAATGGACATTGATATGGTGTGTTGTGTCAAGGCTTTTTACATGCTATTTCATCTTTACAAAATATATCATATCAACTCTCCTTGGGACATCTTGATCATGTAGAACTCTTGATTCGTCATTGTTAGAGCTCCAAATGAAATGCTCCACAAAGTCTTCATCGAAATATGTTTCAACATTCTGATCACCAAAGATCTTTTCTTTGTACTTTGAGGAGACGGGCAAGTGTGCTCGTGGTGGTTTAGAGTTCGGTTGTGAACTCTTGGTTTGAGGTGCGGCCTCGGCAAGCTTGTGGGGCTTGCGTGTATACGGGACTAGGGAGTCCGAGGGCTTGTAGGTGTTGTGGCACCGAGGAGTGATCCATTGGGATCAAGCATAGTGGAAATCCTTCGTATGTTGAAGGCGGGGATGTAGAGCAAGTGTGCTCGAACCTCGAAACAATCCCTTGTGTTTGCGATTGCTCACTCTCTCTCTCTTTGTCTCTTTTATATCTTGCATGCTATTACTTGTCTTTATTTCTTACATGCTAGATATTCATTGTGCTTAATTGATATACTTGCTTGGGTTGTTTGCTAACACTTGTATTTAACCAAGAGAGCCAACGCGGCACCTCAACCCTTATCTAGGGGAATCTAGAGGAGTTTGTTCAGAGCCCTTCACGGGAAATTCGGCAACACTCTTGTGTTATACGTGGTGTTTAGTGTAATAGTTTTGTTTAGGTCATAATAGTTTTAATTCCGCATTATTTGGCATTAAGTGACCATTAGATTAGCCATCACCTATTCACCCCCCCTCTAGGTGAACTTACAATTGGTATCAGAGCTTGGTACTCTGATTTGGGTCTTACAACCTAGAGTTAAAGATCCTCTTTTTAGGCTAATCACAATATTTGTACACACACCATGGACTTCATGTCACCACCCACTTTCGACATTCTTAACATCCAAATTTGGAAGGTTAAGATGTCTTTGTACCTCAAAGCCCTAGGCATCCATGTTTATCTTGCCACAACTAATAATGCATATTGTTTAAATGGTAAGAACATTGAAGCTAATACAAAAGCCCTACATGCTTTAAGATCTACTCTAAATGATGATTTTTTATCTAGGGTTGCTAATCTTGATTTGGCTTTTGTAGTTTGGAACACCCTCCTCTCCCTTGGCGAAAATGATCAATACTATGCGGGGAGTGACTCAGATGTTGGAAGTGACGTCTCCAACAAGTGCTATATGGTCCAAGGGGATAACCCCCTTGAGGTAACTACCGAATCCGAGGATGAGGATGTTAACATGTCATATGATGAGCTCTCTACATTTTGTCAATTATTGGTTGAGAAATATGACATGCTTAAAAAGAATAATAAAAATTTGAAAAAGAAATTTGATTGCATGCTTAATGAAAATGATTCATTTAGAAATAATATTGCATGCTTAGAAAGAGAAAAAGAAGATTTGAAAATGAGAATGTTTCCTTACTTTCAAAATTGAATGATTTGTGTGAAGGAAACAATACTTTGAAAAATAAAATTGATTTGGTGAAAAAACAAAAGATGTTGTTTTTCAAGAAAATAAGTCTTTAAAAAGAAAATTTTGTGAAAAAGAAAAAGATTTTGTTTCGAAAAAGAAAAAGAAAAATGATTCTTTATCTCATCATGCTTTACATGCCACCACTAATGAGATTAAAGATTTGAAAAATAAAATGAATGGTTTGAGCTCTACCTTGAGCTCATGTGCTTTTAATCATTCTAGGTTGGAGTCTTTGTTTTCAAAAAAACAAACTCCACACATTCATGCACATCATGATCATGCATATGCTTATGTTGCACGCCACGATCATACACATACATATAAGCATCCTAAGGTGTACAAATGTACACATTGTGGCCACAAAGGCCATTTAGCAAAGTTTTGTTTTGATAGATTACATCATATAAATTTTGCTAAGAATAAAAATTTTTGGGTTCCTTACAAGACTAACCCCCAAGGACCCAAGAAAATATGGGTACCAAAATTCCCACCCCATGTTTTTGATGTAGGTGAGGGATCTCTCAAGACGTGAGAGATTTGGTTCCTTGATGGTGGATGCAAGTGGATATGATAGACACACTTATTGATGCATCGCTATCAAGGAGGTTTTGGTGGGAAAGACCACCATGCTTGAAGCTTTGGAGTTGGTAACAATCTCTAAACTCCTATTTTTTATGTACATGCTTTTTACATATATCATATTCATAGCATGTTCATGTTTTGTGTTCTTATGTGCTTCATGTGGTAAAAACATGCTTAGATGTAGTTTTTATCAAAACTTGTATTATTCATGTACAAATAGTGAGTTACATTTGATTTATATATATTTGCACTTCATGCTCATTTGTACTCACTATATGCACATGTATAGACTAGTTTTGATGATTCTCTCATTTATACATGCTTTGCCAAATTTTATGATTTTACTTCATGTATATGTATTTCTAATTCAAATCTAATAAATATACATGTATACCCGTGAGTCTCTTGCCTTCATGTAAATACATTTGATAGACTCTTTTATGTTTGGGATATGTATGTGTATTGTTAGCTTTGGATAAATCATACATATACCATGAAGACTAATGTTTTATGAAAAATGATTTTTTATGTTTTTATTTTGTTAAAAAAATGTGTGACTTATGATCTTTTTGAGCTTAAATGTCTATTTTCATGAAAATGCTATTTACATGACTTTTGAACACTCACACTTTATTTATTTTGTCATGACTTAGTTTCATGGACATATTTTTGAGCTTTATAGACTATGAGTGTAAATTTTGTGTATTTAGTTTTGTTTCATGAAAAACATGTGATTTGATGATTTTGAAGGATCTTTAACTAGTTTTTTCAAAAACAATTTATACTAGTTATTTATTCTTCAAATTAGTAGTTTATGAGATATACACATAATCCTATTATTGCTTCATTTGGTGTCATTGAATCGTTTCAATTGGTATCAATATGACTCTTTTTGTATATACTCATATTTTGTTCTCTTATATATGTATGTATCATTTTCAATATACTCTTTTTATACATATATATATGAGATTTGTTTTGTGCTTGAGCTAAAGTTGACTTACATATTTTAAGCACAAAGGTTGTTAATGCTAAGCTTAATTCAAACCTTATTTTTTTTTTTCAAGCTTATGCATTAGTTTTTAATTGGTATCAATGAGGTTGATCATTACTTTACTATTGATCACTATTTTACAATTGATCATTTTTCAAAATTGATATCAAAATTCAAATTTTGTTTTATTGAGAGAATTCAAAATTTTGTTTATAAGATAAAATTCAAAATTTTTGATTTATATTGCCTATATGCAAGGAGAGCTTAACATCTCTTCTAAATATAGATTCATGTTGAGTGTATTGTATATTGAGGAGCTTGACAACTCTTCTTTATGTGGTACACGTGTGTAGGGGAGCTTCACATCTCCTCTTATGCATTACATAATATGTGTTATGTGAATTAGGGCTTGTCATCCTTTCTTCATGTAATGCATATGTGTAGGGAAGCTAACTTAGCGTCTTCCTCTTCATGAATGTATATCGCATATAACTCTTATTGATCGATTTGTTTTACCCCTCTTTGGTTCTTTGTTTCAGACAAAAAGGGGGAGAAAAATATTTGTTTTTACTTTAACCCTTTGTTGATGATTGACAAAAAGGGGGAGAAAGATTTTGAGGTTTATATTGCATGTTGAGTAAAATTTACATTCATGCATATATGTTTTATTTTGCAAATAGGAGAAAAAGATTTGATGTGTTTTCTCTCCATGCATTTGCATACATATTTATGAGCTTTAATGTCATATCTTATTATTTATTGTTATGCATGAGTTAAGGGGGAGCTTCTTTGAAGCTTTACTTTAATCCATGCATATATAACTTCATGAGTTTTGTCATCATCAAAAAGGGGAGATTGTTGGCCCAAAGGCCCATCACTCTAATTTTGATGATGTTCAACTCATGTAGTTATGTTTACTAATGATCTTGTGTTTAATTAGTGTCAGATTTATGATCAAGATCTTAGTTGGTGCATAGCTTCAACAAAGGATTTAAAGTCAAATTTTGGAGCTAGCACGGTGTTTGGACCAAGTCAAGAAGGCTTCAAGTGAAGACTTCAAGAAGATGAAGACTTGTGTCTAGGTATAAGATTTTTGTTTTTAGATAAAATGTAAAGGATAGAATAGTTGGTGGATTGCTCAAGTATACCATGCACACACACTCTTGATTTAGTTTGTTTGACAAAAGATTTTCTTTTTTAGAAAATACATGTTTTGATTTTTGGTATTCTAGTTTACATGTTTTAACCAAAACCAAGATTAATGCTTAATGTCAAAAACTTAGATATTTCATCTTATTTGTGTAGTGGATCATATCCATACACACTATGCTTTAATGAGTTCAAAATATCTAGTTTTTGTATTTAAAGGAGTTTTGAAAAAATAAGATTTTGAAAAATACAAGTTTTCATTTGAGCCAATATTTCCATATTACAAAAATAGTCCAATCTTTTATAACATGCCTTGATTTTGTGCAAGCATGTTTGTTTATCAAAGTATATTGGTAAAACTATTTTTGTAGATTTTCTAAGTATTTATGGGATTTTATATGAACCAAAATGCCTTAGTTTAAATCCCAGATTTTCAGTTTCAGGCTTCAGCCAAGTCGACTAGTCGACCTACCAAGTCGACTAGGGCTGAAGTCGGCCGACCGGCTCGGTCGACCGACGTGCACGACGTGCACGCCTTGACCTGGCAGATGGCCGGTCGACCGACCCAGTCGACCGAAAATGAGAGCAGTGCTCTCTGTTCTTTTGGGTCGACCGGGCGGTCGACCGGAGGCTCCAACGGTCGGATTTTTGACCGTTGGCGGTCGACCGGACGGTCGACCGGCAGGCCTGACAGAACCCCAACGGCTAGTTTTTCTGAGCCTATAAATTTGGGGGTTTGGTCTTTGTTTTCACTAAGATTTGGAGAGTATTTTTGAGCCAGTTTTTTCAATCCTTTTCAGAGGTTTTTCTCCACAAATTTGAGAGCAAATATTTCCTATCAAAAGGGAAGATTTTATCAAGAGTGTTTAAAGTGATTTCTTGAGTTTTTCACCATAGATTCAATCCTTGCTTTTCTCACAATCACTTGAGCTATCCATTGCTTTATCTATCCATAGGATTGTGTTGTGAGAGTTTTTGTTAGGTGATCAAAGTGTTGTGATCACCAAAGATCTTTTCTTTGTACTTTGAGGAGACGGGCAAGTGTGCTCGTGGTGGTTTAGAGTTCGGTTGTGAACTCTTGGTTTGAGGTACGACCTCGGCAAGCTTGTAGGGCTTGCGTGTGTACGGGAGTAGGGAGTCCGAGGGCTTGTAGGTGTTGCGGCACCGAGGAGTGATCCATTGGGATCAAGCATAGTGGAAATCCTTCGTGTGTCGAAGGCGGGGATGTAGAGCAAGTGTGCTCGAACCTCGAAACAATCCCTTGTGTTTGCGATTGCTCACTCTCTCTCTTTGTCTCTTTTATATCTTGCATGCTATTACTTGTCTTTATTTCTTACATGCTAGATATTCATTGTGCTTAATTGATATACTTGCTTGGGTTGTTTGCTAACACTTGTATTTAACCAAGAGAGCCAACGCGGCACCTCAACCCTTATCTAGGGGAATCTAGAGGAGTTTGTTCAGAGCCCTTCACGGGGAATTCAGCAACACTCTTGTGTTATACGTGGTGTTTAGTGTAATAGTTTTGTTTAGATCATAATAGTTTTAATTCCGCATTATTTGGCATTAAGTGACCATTAGATTAGTCATCACTTATTCACGCCCCCTCTAGGTGAACTTACACATAAGTCTTCGACAACTCATCATGTTGAGGGGAATAGCATGGCTAGCCCAACTCAAACGGTAGTTGGTAAAGGCACCTCAAATCCGTTGATAGCTGAGGGTTTGCTAAAAATCCTAAGTGGATGTAGTTCCACCCTCTCCTCCAAAATCCCTTACCAATTCTCATACACAGAATGGTAGGTCTACAAAGTATAATCATTGCTACGTTAACACTATACCTCTGGTAATGAAAATTTTCAATACTCCCTATCAAGTACAAACCTTACTTGTTAACCCTATATGGAGTAGCAAACCTTCAAATTTGTCAGGTTAACACTATACCTCTGACACTTCAAACTTCACTTGTCAATTCTCATCAATAGAATGGCAGGCCCTCAAATTGCTCATATCGCAAACCAAATTTTGTCAAGTTAATACCACACCTCTGACAAATTACTGTTAAGTTAATATTACACTTCTAACGGTAATCAAGTTGCTGCCAAGTTTAATGTTAAACCTCTGACTGCCATTTTTCCCTCAGACTTCCATATCGAAGCTGAAATGAACGATGCTAAGTTTAATACTACACCTCTAGCGTCCAAGTCATTGCTAAGTTTAACAATACACTTAAGGCCATGACTTTCCCTCGGACTTCCTTGTCAAAGTCGAGATGACCAATGCCAAGTTCAAAATTACACCTCTAGCATTACCCTCGCTGCTAAGTTAAACATCACACCTATGGCAGTGATACTTTCAGTTTTCTCAAATAAAACTGAAATGCTTTTGAGTAAAGTTAATATCACACCTCTGACTCACATTCTTGTCAAGTTAACATCACACTTCTGACAAGACTACATTCAACCCGCTAAGTTAATATCACACCTCTAACGGTAAAAACTTTCCTAGATCCCCCGCGAATCTAGTCTCACTTGTTATTCTCATCAACAGAATAACAAGTCTACCTAACAACATTGTTAGGTTAACATTACACCATTAACAGTGTTTTCATTAGATCCCCAGCTGATCTTAATCAAGTTAATCCCTAACCTCTGATAAAAGCTCATCTTCCCTGGGGGTACAAGTTCCACCTGTCACTTTCCTTTATAGAGTGGCAGGTCCACAAAAATTATCTTATCCCTTGTCAAGTTAATATCACACCTCTGACAGCATTGTTGAGTTCCTGAAATAGGATCTCTCTCTACAAAATTTGACTCATTAAGATTATCATCATAATTTTGACAAGTCAAAGATTCTTTGCTTCTATTCGTCTGACTTAAAAAAAAAAGGAGTTCAAGACAATAGAAGGAAAAAAAGTGTCACTTTTATTTATATCCAACATATGAAAGTGATACAAAACGCTCTCTTATACAATAAGATTGAGTGTTACAATAAAGGAGTACAAAGAAGTCCCTCTCTCTCAAAGGTTGCACTCACTCCTTGAAGCTTCTCACCATTCCAAGTACAAGTTGTTCGGAAGGGCGCCAAAGATGGGTTGAGCACTGTGATGATGTTTGGAGGCTGATTACGTCACCATGCATGGCGTGAACATCGAAAGAGTCCATTGTTGATCAAGAACAATGGTGTTTCTTGAGGTCGAAAGGCAGCAGAACCTTCTGATTCCACCTGACCAACCGAAGTGGGCTATGATCCTTCGTTGATGAACACCTCCACCACCAGAAAGTCATCTAATGAGCATGGAGCTTTCATCGATGCCACTTCTGGGGTAAGTGAAGGGAGAATCCAAGACCATACCCACCACTATATCCACCGCCATACCCACTGTGACCACGCCATGTCTGAAGCATGACTGGTGCATCATGTCCAATAAGGTCTCGGCGGATGTCAGATCCTCGTCTCCCGAGAATAGGAGCCATGACTTCTTCTCCAGTGTTCGACCATCGAACAGGTTCTCTGGCCGAAATATTCTCCCAGGGGCCCAGCGAGTATGAAAAAGGATGATTAAGCCTACCTGTGAGAAGCAAAAATCAGATGATTAGAAGCTCAGGATACTTCAACAGAAAAATTAAGTGACAGACGCGGCTATTGCTGAAAGCTTCAGACGCAGGGATGACCCGCGCAGGAAATCAAAATTCTGCTGCGGCAGAAACAGATGCGATAAAAGTTGTGATACACACAGATTCGAACGCAGTCTAGTTTTGCACCCGCGTCTAAAATATGAGACACGAAGAAAATCAGACGCAAAAATTGCCATCTCCCTGTTTGATAAACAGGGTTTGCTACATTCAAGTCTGAAACCTTCGATCTGAGTTGAAATTCTTCTAAGTCTACAGCCTCAGACGCGAGCTCTGTATGGAAAGCTCACGGTCCAGGTGCAAAAGTCCATTATACTCGCGTCCAGAGGATTCTGAGTCAGAGTTTACACTCAATCAATGTGCACTTCATCTGAAGTCTCAATGGCGCAACTTCCAAATGATGGGCACACCAGTCAGATTTCAGGAGAAGGTCAAGAAGATGAATCTCTTTAAAAGATAGCAAAATTGAAACCCAGTGGGCTGAAAATTTCGTGGCAAACCAGGAAGTCATACCCACAGAATAACCCGTTGAGGGTTGAACTTTCTGCATCAAGGCGCGGACATAAAGGGTGCTCAAAGAGACGCTTTTTGATCTTGAAATCACTTGACAGTGATAATCTTCTTGAGAGATTAAAACAAAGCGTGAAAGCTTTGGGTCGTCATCGTCCATAGGGGCAAATCCCATTAAAAGTCCTTACAGGAAGAAGATGGAATCCCTCAGAGCGCTCGCCCTCGAGGGAAAACAGTTAAAGTAACAGACTGTTAAAAGCAGGGGGTGAGGCCTATTTATAGGCAACCAATAAAGCCTGTAATTAATGGCTCACTAATCAGAACCGTCAGCCTTAATTCCCGCACGAATGTCAAAGCCCAATGAAGGGCTGACGCGTGGATTGTCGCTTCGGGAAGCAACGAAGACGCAGGCCTCCAACCGCCAGCGTCGATTTGGCATTAAAAGGCATTAATGTCTAAACCTAATGAAGGGCTGACGCGTGGACTGCCGCTTCGGGAAACATCGGATGATGCGAGTCCCCAATCGTCAACGTCGACTTGACAAAATCTTTATGACAAGATGCATGTAACGCCTAGAAAGTTGCACCAAACGCAGGCCCGAGAGCCGCATCCAGGAACTTGCCTCCCTTTACGAATTCGAAAACAGCGTCCTTCTTATTCTTGTTAAGAGAGTCGCGACCGCGTCTCTCGAGGTGGTTCGGAGCCGCGTCCCCTCAGCAAAAGGGACCCATTCTGAGGTCACGCTTCGAATTTGAAAGCTGCGTCTACAACAGAGAAGGCCTATGTAATTCACAGGGATCCTGGAGCTGCGTCTACATTGCAAGATGACACTTGTGTTCCTATTATAAACTCAATATAATTTAAGTTTGCACTGAATCAAGGGTCTAGAGACGCGTCTCTATTAAGACAGTGTCGCGTCCTCAAATCTACGCATCAGTTTTGAGAAGCATAAGACTGCATCCTCGCTGCATCCTGAATTCTGCGTCCAGATAGAATTAAGGGCTGCGTCCAGGGAGCCGCGTCCTTCGCGTAAGCTTGAACCGCGTCTCAATTAGCAGGTCAGAATCGCGTTTCCCAGGACCGCGTCTCCACTACAATTCAGAGTCGCGTTTTGCAACAAAAAAAAAGAACTCAGTTCAGCCTGAGTTTATTATTCATAGTCAGTCAAGGATCACAACCAGAGACTGCAACTAAGAAATTAGATTCATCTACAGTGAAACAACGAAGATGGAGCAAAATTTCGAAGACTTTTATTACTTGAGCCAAAAATGACAAAAGTAATACAAACGCTCTTTTCTTTACAAAAAAAAAGGGGAGGCTAATAATCTTGATTCGCCAAAGAACGGATTTGTTCTCGGAGGCGATGCATCTCGTGCTGACGTGCTTTCTCAGCCTCCATGAGAGCTTGGACCCGCAACTCCTCCTCAGATAAGAATTTCTTCGCAGCCAGCTGTGCTCGTAGAGATTCCAACCTGGAGGAATGAGTGGAGAGGTTTTCTTCAGCCTGCGTCTTGGCAGCTTCCAGCTCTTCCAGCTTCTTCCTGGCAGTGGCAAGTTTTTGCTCGTTGATTTTAATCAAGGCTTCTGCCTTGGCTATGGTGGCCCGAGCAGTGATAATAACCTGCTCTGTGCTCTGCATGACGATTTCAGATTTCCTTGAATCACCAATCAGCCTTTGGTGGTCAGCCTGAAAATGTTGGAGATGGCAGGTCTCTTCAGCTATTTGTTCCTCCATCTCCTTCCGCTCTTGTTCTTGAGCAGCAAGAAGCCTATTCAGGGTCGCCCGAGCCTCGTGTACTGAGCTAGCATCTTCCAAGGACTTGAGCTCTTTCAAGTCACTTCCCAACTGCTCCACCAGCATCAGGCATGCCCTGGCCTGCGAAGGACCTCCAGTATGACCGATGTTCCCAATCAGATTTTTAAGAAGTACTCGGGCAAACTCGAAAGAGCTGCCCCCAGAAAGGATGAGGTCAATGCACGATCGCATGGAAGCAAAGAACTGCTGCACCATTTGACGTGCCAGTTCTTCCATGATATCATTGGCTGGAGAGAATTCCGCTGACGAACTCCCGGATCTCCTTTCCACTACAGGACGAGAGGCAAAAATCGGTTCGTCTTGCGCAGGAGGGATGTCAACACAGGTTCATCAGAAGCTGAGATGGTCGCCGACACTTCTAGGGCAGTTGCCGTCGTAGCAGCCTCCACGACGACTGAAGTAGCAGCAAACCCGACCTCTTCGGGGCCCTCGGTCGAGGCTTGAATTGCATTGCCTTCTGGGTCGACGCTGGCCACAAGATCCTCTACCTGAGCTCCCTTAGCGCTCTCTGCAAATCACCAAAACGTCAACCATGACAATAAAAAGGAGGACATTCAAAGCATCGATATTTTCTTACCAAGCTGAGGATTCGAAGACGGCGAATTCCTGGGCAGATCGTGTAGGGTTGAGGTCTCCCCAACTTCAATAATTGCCCTCTCTTGAGGCATTTTAGTAGCAGGAGCCTCAACGCTCTCCTGCTGGGCCAGCTCTTGTATCATTTCCTCGATGTGGGAGGAAGTTGCAGCCTCACTGTCTACGGCCAGCCCTGTAGCATAAAGTTAAAGGGAAAACGTCAGAACCTTTCCCTAGTTAAAAGAGAAACCGGGTCAAAAAGACAATGAGAGTACCTTCAGCATGAGCAATTGTTGCTATTGGCGACACCGTCAGGGGGTCACACCCTTGTATCTCTTCCTCTGTAATATGTGAGAATTTACTCGGATCTGAAGGAGCGGGTTCATCGCCAAAATCGACTTCATCGCCCGAAGAATATGTTGGCCCAAAGGCCTTCCACTCTAGTTTTGATGATGATTAACTCATGTAGTTATATGTACTAATTATCTTGTGATTATAGTTTCAGATCATTAATCAAGATATTAGTTGGTGATTAGCTTCAACAAGATGTTTTGGAAGCTTTCACATGATGATTCAAGAGCCCGAGCGTCAAGATCATATATAGCACTCATTGGAGTCAAGCTCGGTGAATGGAGTTTAGGATCGAGTCGGCTTGGAGATTGCGCCCTACAAGAAGACATCGGTACCTAGTTTAGTTTTGTGTTTAGATCCATTTGTAAAGATTAGAATAGTATGATAAGCTCAAGTTCACAACACACACGTTTCATGTTTTGAATATTGGTTTTTGATTTATGGTTTAATCGATCTTAGTTTTCATGAATAGATATTATATCAAAACAAGTTTACATGGTTTAGTGTATATTAGATTTGTTCTATATACATACATGCTTCAACTACTTAGACAAACTTACTTTGATATACCTATTCATGTGTTTTAGGTTTTGTGTTTTAACAAAACTTATTTTTGGAATTAAAGACAAAAACTATGATATGTATATATTTCATGTATATTGGATTTCTATCCATATGCATCATGCTTCAAAGTGTTTAAATATCATGTTTTTGTATTTGGATAAGTTTTGGACAAAATGTATTTTCTATTTAAAATCCAAGTTTTAGAAAATACGGTTTTTGGTTTTTGGCAAAATTTCTATAACAAAAAAAATGGTTCATAATGTTTGAAATTTGTGTTGAAATTATTAACACAAGTTTATATTTCAATGTAAAATGATAAAACTATTTTTGTGTAATTTTAGAGACTTTATGGAAATTTTTAGGATTAAAAATTACATGTTTTTCTGACGAGGACTGCTGCTGCCAGGCTAGGTTGGTCGACCGAGCGGTCGACCGTACCAAGTAGCCGGTCGACCGTAGCGGTCGACTGACGTGCACGGATACGTGCACGCTGGCTGCCCCATAAGCCGGTCGACCGCACGGTCGACCGACTGAGAGCAGGTTGCTCTCGGGTTGCTCCCGGTCGACCGAGCGGTCGACCGAACAGAGAGCCGTTGCTCTCTGTTCTGGGTCCAGTCGACCAAGCGGTCGACTGGTAGCTGCCAGCGGTCAAATGTGACCGTTGGACGGTCGACCAACCGGTCGACCGGTAGTTCTTTTCTGGCAGTTTCTGCTGCCAACGGCTATATTTTTCTGGGGGCTATAAATACCCCATTAATGGCCGGTTTTCTCTAAGATTTGGAGAGCTAATTTTTCCTGACTCTCTAGTGTTTTCACAGCAATCAAAAGAAGTTTTTGGACTTTAAATTGAACAATCTATTTGGTGTTTTTGCTAGGGTTTGGAAAATCAAGAAAGGGTTTTTGGGAAAAGATTTTGATTCAACTTCTTCATCTTGGTTTCTAGTTTTTCCCAAAGATTTTCTTTGAGATTTTGATTTCCATTCCGTTGGTTTTCTCCACACTTGAGCTACATCTACTATCTCATTCTATAGGATCTTTGTGTGGGAAAGAAATTGTTTGTGGTTGTTTGTTAGACCACCAAGTTGTAAACCCCAAAATTTGCTTGGCTTTGTGCCTTTCCCTCATTGTGTTGAGGAGGTTGTGCAAGTGGGTTGTATCCCTCAAGTTGTGAGGTGATCCTTGTGTAGCTTTGTGCTAATCCCTCAAGTTGTGAGGTGATTGTTTGTTGGCTTGGTGCTTTGCCTCTAGAAGGAGATTGTGGTTGTAAAGAGAGGAGTTGGGTACTCCTTGTAATTGTTATTGCCCCAAATCCTCGCTGGAGGTTCCCTTTGTGGGAGTCCTTTGTGGACAAGCTAGTGGAGTTGAAATCCTTCTGGGTGAAGGCGGGGATGTAGAACTGAAAATCACCTAGAGGGGGGGTGAATAGGTGATAATGCTAATCAATGCACAATTTAAAAATATGATGCAACTATCTTCCAAAACAAGACTAAGAGCCGAATGTCCCGTGAAGGGTTCTGAACTCCTTCCTCCTGATTCCTCGTAAATAAGAGTTGGAGGTGCGCGATGCAACCTTGTTGTATGGGACAATGATTGACAAGATGAATGACAACAAGTGAATATGGCAATGACAAACAAAAGCAAGCAACAATAGCAATGAAAGTAGTGCAAGAACAAAGAAAGTAAACCAAACGCAAACACAAGGATTTGTTATCGAGGTTCGAGCACCCAGCTCTACTTCCCCGCCTTCCCCAGAAGGATTCCAACCACTTCCACTATCACAAAGATGTCACAAATACACCGGAGTACCCAACTCCACAATCTCAAGTACAAGTTCTCTCTTGTAGTCAAAAGACCACAAACTTTCTCTTTCAAAATTCTCTTCCCTTACAAAGGTCCTTAGAGAATAATGAGTAGGAATGAAGCTCTTGTGTGTAAAGAGAAAAGAAAATGAAATCAGAGAATTCTTGAAAACACTTCAGAAAATGAGAGAGAATTTCAGCACAAAAACCAAGAAACCAAGCTCTTTTGAATGCCTTAAACTTTTGAATTTTTCTTGTAATGATTAGGTTGTTCAATCTCTCCCCAAACACCCCTATTTATAGGAGAGGGCTAGGGTTAGAAGATAAAACATTTTTAAGGCTAATCAGAATGTATTAAACCCAAAACAAGTCATTTAAACTCACTTAAGTGAGAAAAAGACAAAAATAAACAGCTCAGAAAATTAGCCGTTACTGTTCAAACGGCTAGCCCGGTCGACCGGTCGGTCGACCGCCTACTCAAAAATCTGACCGTTGTAGGCCAGCGGTCGACCGCCCGGTCGACCCATTCTAACCGAGAGCAGACTGAGTTACAGTCGGTCGACCGTCCGGTCGACTGCAAAAATGTGCACACAGATACATGCACACCCAGAACTACAGTCGACTGGGCCGATCGACCGGCCAAACCTGACATAGGTCCGGTCGACTGTCCGGTCGACTGGCTCAGGTCAAAAACCAGGTTTAAAACATAATTTTGAAAAGACTTTGATTTTTATGAAAAATATCTTTAATTAGTACAAAGTATAAAACATATAAATTGATTTGTAGGCAGATGATTTTGTATCAAAATATTTTTGTACATTTTATAGAAAATCATCTTAGAAACAATATGTGCGCAAAAACGTGTGTGATTGAGCTTCAAACCTATTCATCATTCTTTAACAAAATTTTAAACCTATAAAACTAAAAACAAATCTTGTTGAGCAATCTTCAAGTCTTTGAGCCATGCTATCCTTGCTAGAGCCTTCTTCTTCTATGATCCTTCCTTGATGTGCAATATGCCTTCATAGCTTTATGAACCTAGAAGTTGTTGCAATAGCAAGCAATGGCCTCCAAACATGGTACTTATCCTGAAACTTATCTTAAGCAAATTCATTAGTACCAAATAGCTCTTATTTGGTTTGTCATCATCAAAACACAAAAACAATTGGAGAGTGTAACCTCTTGGGCCAACAATCTCCCCCTTTTTGATGATGACAAAACAAATAGGCTATAAACAAAAATATAGGAGAGGAGAAAACTCCCCCTTAAATTATGCTATATGAAAAACACAAGAATTTATTGAAAACAAAAAAAATGCTCTTGATACTAATTGAAACCAATTGAAATAATACCAATAAAACACAGGAATTCACAAACTTATAAAACACAAAATTCATAAAACCAAAACAAATAAATTCATATAGAACCAAGACCAAATGAACTTATTTTTGTCCATGTAAACTTATTCGCCCCCTTTTTGTCATACATCAAAAAGGGTTATGAAAAACATGTCTATTCAATAACACAAACATTAAGTTCTCCACAAATAAACGAAAATCTAGCAAAATCAAGTGGTTTAGTGAAAATATCGGCTAGTTGTAAATCGGTAGAAACATAATCAATATCTATATCTCCTTTCTCAAAATGATCTCTAAGAAAGTGATATCTAATCTCAATGTGCTTGGTCTTACTATGTTAATTTGCATTCTTAGTCATGTGTATAGTACTAGTATTATCACAAAATATTTTTATATGGTCAAAATGTAAATCATAATCAAGGAGAGTATGTTTCATCCAAAGGACTTGTGCACAACAAGCCCCCGCGGCAACATACTCCGCCTCGGCGGTTGAGAGAGCTACGGAATATTGCTTCCTAGAGGACCATGAAACAAGACAAATACCAAGAAATTGACATGTCCCACTAGTACTCTTTCTATCTACTCTACAACCCGCATAGTCGGCATCCGAATAACTCGTCATTGAGAAATCTCCGGTTTTCGGATACCATAGACCCATTCCAATCGTTCCCTTAATATAACGAATAATACGTTTTATCGCAATAAGATGAGACTCTTTGGGACACGATTGAAATCTAGCACAAAGACACACACTAAACATGATATCCGGCCTACTTGCCGTCAAATACAAAAGACTTCCTATCATGCTTCTATACAATTTAATATCAACATTTTTACCTTGGTCATCCTTATCAAGCTTGGTGGTAGTTGCCATGGGAGTGTTGTAAAGCTTTGAGTCTTCAAGTCCAAACCTCTTTACGAGTTCCTTTGCGTATTTGGCTTGACATATGAAGTTCCCATCTTGCAATTGCTTGATTTGGAGTCCAAGAAAGAAATTAAGCTCACCCATTGAAGACATTTCAAATTCAAGTTGCATGACCTTTTCAAAATCCTTGCACAAAAGCTCATTAGTAGAACCAAAAATTATATCATCAACATAAATTTGCACAATTAAAATGTCATTATCAACATGCTTAGTGAATAGTGTTGTATCTACTTTGCCTTTAATAAAGTCATTTGAAATGAGAAAACTAGAAAGCCTTTCATACCAAGCTCTTGGAGCTTGTTTCAATCCATACAAAGCTTTATCAAGTTTAAAAACAAAATCGGGATGAAGATGATCAATAAAACCGGGAGGTTGAGCAACATAAACTTCTTTATTTATAAAACCATTCAAAAATGCACTTTTCACATCCATTTGAAAAAGTTTAAAATTTTTGAAAGATGCAAAAGCTAGTGTCATCCGTATGGCTTCAAGCCGTGCTACGGGTGCAAAGGTCTCCTCAAAGTCAATTCCCTCAACTTGAGTGTAACCTTGGGCCACTAACCTAGCTTTATTCCTAATGACATTTCCGGACTCATCCATCTTGTTTCTAAAGATCCACTTAGTACCAATTATTGGTCTATCGTGGGGCTTAGGAACAAGGTGCCAAACTTGGTTGCGCTCAAATTGATTGAGTTCCTCTTGCATGGCAAGCAACCAATATGGGTCCGTCTCGGCTTCGAGAATGCCTTTGGGTTCAAGATGAGAAATGAAAGTAAAGTTACCACATAGGTTATGGAGTTTGGAGCGCGTTGTGACTCCTTTAGATGCATCACCCAAGATGAGCTCCTTAGGATGATTTGTAGCATATCTCCAAGCTTTAGGAAGCGGTTGAGAGCTTTCCTCTTTATCCTCTTGAACATCACCAATTGATTCTTGCTTTTCTTCTTGAGCGGGTGAGTCCTTCAAGGATAGTCTCTCCATGTCTTCACCTAATGGTTCAATCTCTACAACATTCTCAACAACCACATTAGATTCTTCAAATTTAACATGCATGGTTTCTTCAATAGTACGAGAAGATCTAATGAATACTCTATAAGCTTTACTAGTTGTAGAATATCCAACAAAAATTGCTTCATAAGCCTTAGCATCAAATTTACCCAAATTCTCTTTAGTATTCAAAACAAAACATTTGCATCCAAAAACTTTGAAATAAGCAACATTAGGTTTTCTAGAATGATACATTTCAAAAGATGTTTTGGAAGAATTTTTACACAAATAAATACGGTTAGATATATAGCATGCGGTGTTTACGGCCTCGGCCCATAGATATTGAGGGAGGTCATACTCACTTATCATTGTCCTAGCCATCTCTTGAAGTGTTCTATTTTTTCTTTCTACAACTCCATTTTGTTGTGGAGTTCTAGGACAAGACATTTCATGCTTAATTCCCTTTTCATCACAATAAGTCATGAAGAGTTGGTTAACAAACTCACCACCTCTATCACTTCTTATTTTCAAAATTGAAAAACCTTTTTCTTTTTCAACTCTTTTTCGAAAATTCTTAAAATGAGAAAAAGTTTGATCTTTGTGTTCCAAGAAGAAAACCCAAGTGAAACGGGAAAAATCATCAACCAAAACATATGCATATCTACTACCACTTAAACTCTTAGTTTTAGTAGGTCCAAAAAGATCCATATGAATTAATTCTAAAGGCCTAGTTGACATGATATCCTTGATTGGTTTGAAGGAAGACTTGGTTTGTTTCCCAAGTTGGCACGCACCACAAATGCGGTCTTTCTCAAACTTCAAGCAAGGTATACCCTTCACCAATTCCTTTGAATTAATCCTAGAAATATGGTCAAAAGATGCATGTCCTAATCTTCTATGCCAAAGCCAAGAATTTTCATCAAAAGCATTTAAGCATTTAGTAGAACATTCCACATTAAGCATGTCAATGATATAAACATTATCATCACGAAAACCGATAAGAATACAATCATTGGATTTAATATCAAAAATCTTGCAAGAAGTATCATCAAAAATAACTTTAAGTCCACGATCACAAAATTGACTAATGCTAAGCAAATTATGTTTCAAACCATCAACAAGTACAACATTTTCTATAATAGGAGATGAACCAATTTGAATGTTACCTATACCGATGATAGTCCCTTTGGAGTCATCCCCGAAGGTGACGGAGCCACCTTCCATGTACCTTGATAGGGTTGTAAAGTTGTTGATATCCCACGTCATGTGTCTTGAACAACCACTATCAAGGTACCACCGCTCCCTACGTCTTGGAGCCTTGGTGTGTACCTACATCAAATAATTTAGGACTTGATTTTGGTACCCACATTTTCTTGGGTCCTAATGGGTTAGTTTCATTAACCCAAACAAGATTATTTGATCTATTAACTTGGTCATAACAAAATTTAGCTAAATGCCCATTTTTACCACAATATGTGCATCTATACACTCTACCATATTTAAAAGCATAGTGAGTGTGTGATTTGTGAGCATGGGAATTGTGAGCATGAAAAGATTTAGCATGAGAAGTGTTATGTGTAGTGTGAGCAAGAGTAGATTTAACATGAGAATCTTTAGCATGAGGGGTGTGCTTTTTAGAAAATTTTTCTTTAAGTTTCATAGTGTTAAAAGCACAATCTTTCAAAACTTTTTCAAAATCAACCATCTTAGTTTTTAAAGAGGAAATTTCTTTTTCATCAACAATAGGAGATTTTCCCTTACAAGAAACCTTGTAGGCATTAAACTCATTTTGAATAGAAGTGAGATTAGAAGAAATATCATCCTTTTCTTTAGAAATCATAGCAAGTTGATTTTTGAGAAAAGCAACTTCTTTTTGCAATTTAAAGCATTCAATTTTCTTGTTATCATAAGTTTCAGAAAGTTCAACAAAAGCATGTACAAGAACTTCCTTACTTAATTCATCATCTTCATCATCAAGGGGTTGAGGGGTTACCTTAGGTGTGTTTGCCATGAAACACATATTTGCTACATCCGCCTCTTCCTCGGACTCGCTTTTCGAATCCCAAGTTGCCTTGTACTCTTTCTTTTCTTCCGATTTCTTTGGCTTGAAGGAGGAGGTCATCTTCTTCTTGAACTCCGGGCAATCCGCCATGATGTGTCCGGGCTTTCGGCAATTGTAGCATATAATTCTCCTCTCCTCTTTGCCTTCAAATTTCCTTCGGAAGTTTAGCTTGTTCCTCTGGTACATTCTCTTGACATTGCGAACAAGTAGTGATAGCTCCTCATCTTCTTCTTCATCTTCCTCATCGTCTTCAAGGGTGGATGAAGACTTGAAAGCTATTGATTTCTTCTTTGTTGGAGCGGCCTTTTCTCTTGCTTTCTTCTCCATCTCATGGGTTTTTAAGTTCCCAATGAGGCTAATGAGGTCCATCTCATCCTTGTCGTTCAATTCTTTTAAGGTGGTAGCCTTTATCTCCCATGAAGACGGAAGAGCTCGAATCACTTTCCGCACCTTTTGATCGTTGGAGATGTCATCACCTAAGGAAGAAAGACCATTAGTGATTTTAGTAAATCGGGTAATCATACAATCAATAGATTCTTCATCAAGCATTTTAAAAGATTCATATTGGGACCTCAAGAGATCTATCTTAGCTCTCTTGACTTGTGAAGTCCCTTCGTGCGTGACTAACAAGTGTTGCCAAATCTCATAGGCGGATTGGCAATGAATTACCCGTGTAAGGTCATCCTCATTCAAGGCGGTTAAGAGGGAATTTTGGGCCTTGGAGTTAGCCTCATATTCTCTAAAGTTGAAGTCGGTCCAAGTGCTCTCATCACTATCGGGTGCTACATAGGGTTTGGTCAAGGACTTGGCCACTAAGATACCCAAAGATTGCAAAAATATAGTCATCCTAACCTTCCAAATAGGGAAATTAAGTCCATTAAATTTAGGAGGGGTTTTAATGTTATCGGCCATGTTTACTAGTGTATGAATGTATGAATGAAAATGTTGATTAGCAAATTTTAAGGATCTCTCTATGGATGTTAAGCCAAACCTAGAGTCCAAGCTCTGATACCAATTGAAAATCACCTAGAGGGGGGGTGAATAGGTGATAATGCTAATCAATGCACAATTTAAAAATATGATGCAACTATCTTCCAAAACAAGACTAAGAGCCGAATGCCCCGTGAAGGGTTCTGAACTCCTTCCTCCTGATTCCTCGTAAATAAGAGTTGGAGGTGCGCAATGCAACCTTGTTGTATGAGACAATGATTGACAAGATGAATGACAACAAGTGAATATGGCAATGACAAACAAAAGCAAGCAACAATAGCAATGAAAATAGTGCAAGAACAAGGAAAGTAAACCAAACGTAAACACAAGGATTTGTTATCGAGGTTCGAGCACCCAGCTCTACTTTCCCGCCTTCCCCAGAAGGATTCCAACCACTTCCACTATCACAAAGATGTCACAAATACACCGGAGTACCCAACTCCACAATCTCAAGTACAAGTTCTCTCTTGGTAGTCAAAAGACCACAAACTTTCTCTTTCAAAATTCTCTTCCCTTACAAAGGTCCTTAGAGAATAATGAGTAGGAATGAAACTCTTGTGTGTAAAGAGAAAAGAAAATGAAATCAGAGAATTCTTGAAAACACTTCAAAAAATGAGAGAGAATTTCAGCACAAAAACCAAGAAACCAAGCTCTTTTGAATGCCTTAAACTTTTGAATTTTTCTTGTAATGATTAGGTTGTTCAATCTCTCCCCAAACACCCCTATTTATAGGAGAGGGCTAGGGTTAGAAGATAAAATATTTTTAAGGCTAATCAGAATGTATTAAACCCAAAACAAGTCATTTAAACTCACTTAAGTGAGAAAAAGACAAAAATAAACAGCTCAGAAAACTAGCCGTTACTGTTCAAACGGCTAGCCCGGTCGACCGGTCGGTCGACCGCCTACTCAAAAATCTGACCGTTGTAGGCCAGCGGTCGACCGCCCGGTCGACCCATTCTAACCGAGAGCAGACTGAGTTACAGTCGGTCGACCGTCCGGTCGACTGCAAAAACATGCACACAGATACATGCACACCCAGAACTACAGTCGACTGGGCCGGTCGACCGGCCAAACCTGACATAGGTCCGGTCGACTGTCCGGTCGACTGGCTCAGGTCAAAAACCAGGTTTAAAATATAATTTTGAAAAGACTTTGATTTTAATGAAAAATATCTTTAATTAGTACAAAGTATAAAACATATAATTGATTTGTAGGCAGATGATTTTGTATCAAAATATTTTTGTATATTTTATAGAAAATCATCTTAGAAACAATATGTGCGCAAAAACGTGTGTGATTGAGCTTCAAACCTATTCATCATTCTTTAACAAATTTTAAACCTATAAAACTAAAAACAAATCTTGTTGAGCAATCTTCAAGTCTTTGAGCCATGCTATCCTTGCTAGAGCCTTCTTCTTCTATGATCCTTCCTTGATGTGCAATATGCCTTCATAGCTTTATGAACCTAGAAGTTGTTGCAATAGCAAGCAATGGCCTCCAAACATGGTACTTATCCTGAAACTTATCTTAAGCAAATTCATTAGTACCAAATAGCTCTTATTTGGTTTGTCATCATCAAAACACAAAACAATTAGAGAGTGTAACCTCTTGGGCCAACAAGAACTAGGTGCTCGAACCTCGAAACATATCTTGTTGTTTGCGCTTGATCCCTTGACTCTTACTCTATCTCTCTCTCTCTCTCTCTTTACTTTTGTGCCTTGCATCATATCAATTGATCATTCATACTTATATGCTTGGCTTGGTTGTGTGCATCACTTGTTGCTTGCATCTTGTGTAATTACTATTAGTTTATAAATTTCGCATTGAGTGGATTAGATTAGCATTATCACCTATTCATCCCCCCTCTAGGTGATTTTCAATTGGTATCAGAGCCTACGCTCCTGATATTTAGGTTTAACCACCTAGGAGTGAGATCTTGGTTTGCTAATCTTCATTTGCATTGTTCATTTGCACACATATAGTTGCACTCATGGATAGCCCTCCTATGTTTGATTTTTCTAGACATGATTTTTAGAAGGCCAAGATGAGTTGTCATTTAAAAAGCCTAGGAAATCTAGTTTATCAAGCCACTACTCAAGAATCCTACCCAAATGCTAGCAAGCATAAAAAGGCTAATGCATTAGCACCTAAGACACTTAGAGCATCTCTTAATGAAGATCTTTTACATGTGTTTGCTCATTATGATTCGGCTTTTGCAGTTTGGAGCATATTGACTTCTCCCGAGCTACCAAGGATTATCAACAAGTTGAGGAGATCTAGGAGAGACAAGTCCGACGAGCATTGCCTCATGGTCCAAGGGAAAGACTCCCTTGAGGTACAATCGGATTCTCAACTAGATGATAGCTCTAGTTCATATTGCTCTGGGTGTTTTGAAGTTCAAAATTTAAATGTAGAACTTGCCTCTAAGCTTGAAAATTTTGTAGAAAAACATGACCTTTTGAAAAAGAAACATTTTGAATTAAAAGAAGAAATGAAGGATTTGTACTCAACTTTTGAATTGGTTTTGCAAGAGAAGGAAGAGATTACTAGCGAACGTGACTCACTAAGATCTCAACTAGACCTTGCCCTAAAAGAGATTGATGTTTTGAAAAGCAAAAATGATTGTGATGATATTTTCAAGAACAATGAGGTTTTATCTTCAAAATTGGATTTTATTTTAAAAGATAACCTTGTTTTGAAAAATAAATTGATTTCATTACAAAAGAATTGGATTTAGTTTTAAATAAAAATAAATCCTTGCAAAATGATTTAGATTCTCATGTTTGCCATGCTAGTGTAGCTTCTTCTTCTAGCACTCCTATTGCATGCTCCACTTTATCTTCTAGCATTGAAAATGATATAAATATTTTAAAGAAAAGTGTTGATTGTTTGGGCTCCACTTTGAGCCAATGTGCTTTGGATCATACACGCTTGGAATCCTTGGTTCGTAAGAAATAAGTTCCATCTTTGTATGCACACCCATCACGGCATACACATGCTTCCCACGGTCACCACCATCACATGTATGCTCATGTGTACATTTGTACACATTGTGGTCGTAAGGGCCACCTTGCTAGATTTTGCTATGATCGCTTTCATGATGAAAATTTAGCAACTAATTTTGTTTGGGTTAGAAAAGATACTAACCTCCGTGGACCCAAAAGAAAATGGGTACCAAAGACCACCCCTTTGATTTTTGATGTAGGTGTGGGCTCTCGCATCACGTGAGAGTATTGGTGCCTTGAGGTGGATGCGTTCCAAGCTTAAAGAGAACCATTTTTGGATGCATCACTTTCAAGGAAGGTTTGGTGGGAGGACCACCTTGGTTTGGAGAACTTGAGAGGTGCCTTCATCGGTTTTGGTATCTATCTCTAACTCCCATTTATATTTACATGCTTTTCATGTTCATCTATTTATAGCATGTCATGTTTTATTGTTCATTATGCTTATATCATGTTTTGATTAGTATGTTAATGCCATGTAATAGACCATTGACGTGCATGTATAGCTTATGAGATCACCCATGCTTATATGGACCCATTTGTTGTGTTCCCACCATTCGTTTAGCTATTATGTATATCATGATTCTAATAGCATGTGGATTTACATAATGATCGTTTTATGTTTGTAATGATGATTTATATCCCGTTTTATGCTTCATAATTTGATTACTTGTTTAGATGTTAGTTTTCATTAAAACTAGGATTTATACTTGTACATAGAGTGGGCCACAAGTAGATCATTATATGTTTGTGCTTGAACGCTCTTTTGTACCCATTAGATGTGCTAGTATAGTCTAGTTTTGATGATTCATGTATTCTAACTTGTATTCCCCATTTTGGATATGTTTCTATGATCATGTGTTTTAACTTCATGTATATGTCTATCTTGTCCAAACAATTGATTATACATATACATCCTTTGAGCCACGTGCCTTCATGCATATACATTTGTGGACTCATTATGTTTAGGATATGTATGTATACTTTAGTTTGTACATGACATACATATGCCTTGAAGTTTAAATCGTTTTGATGATTTTCATGTTTATAGGTAATTTCAATTGGTAATGAAAATTTAGTTTTTCATGTGTTAATGTTTTAAAGGAATTTCATTTGAGCTTGAAAACAAATTTTCATGATTATGTATTTCACATTACACTCGTTCACTCACTTTATTATGTTTCTCATGAATATGTTTTCATGAGTATAATATGGGCTGTATGGGCTTTGAGTGTTAGTGATCATGTGGTTTTCATGTTTCTTGAAAAATAATTTTGTGTTATTCCTTACTTGAAGGATTTCGTACTAGTTTATATTTTTTACTAGTTCGTGTTCTTCACTTTGGTAGAGTTTTTCAAATACTTTATATTTTCAAACCTATTTTTGAAGACCCTACCTTCTACGGGCGGTTGGATGGGAGATCATGCTCTTGTATGCTTTATAGTGAAAATTATTTTAAACTTGAACATGATTGGGAGGTTAGGTGATATGAGATATACACTTGATTATATTGTTGTTTCTATTGGTATCATTGAATTCTTTCAATTGGTATCAATAATTGACATTTCTTGTATACTCATATTTTTATGTATGTATGCTTCAATTCAATAATATCAATTTCAATTGGTATTCATTTTTCATACATATATATGTTTTATTTGTGCTTATTATATCCCTATATTTTTTAGCACAAAATTTTGATTATGCTAAGCTTGAGCTTCAACCTTGTTTCTATTGATTTAGTTTTCAATTGGTATCCGTACACAAGCTTTTGCATGTTTTAGTTGGTATTTCATAAAGGGGGAGAAAATCTTGTATTCTATCTTTCAATTGGTGTTTTATTTTCCACTCCCTTGCTTTATGATAGAAAATAATAATTTCAATTGCTTTATAATTGAAAATTTTCAATTGGTATCTCATACTTTAAAGAATAATAATCAGTATCAAGATTTATGTTTAGAAATTCAAAATTTGTAATGTTTAATTTCAATTGGTATTTATTGTATCAAGAATTTTGTTTTTCAATTAGTATAGTTTCACTTTTATTGGTATCAATAGGCACTTCATTGACACATTTTTAATTGGTATCATACTTAAAATGCTTGTTTTGAACAAAAAGGGGAGAAGAATTTTTTTGTAAAAAAAATTATTTTAATATTTTGTTTTTTACCCCTTTGTTGATGATTGACAAAAAGGGGGAGAAGAATTTGAGTTTATATATGCATGATTTGTATGCATGTTTTATGTTTTATTAAGTTCACTTGGTATCAAGAGTTTTATTTAAGAACTTGTTTATTTTTGGTATTAAGAACTTATCATTAGTTTTGTTTTGCAATGGATATCAAAAGAGTTTATTGCTAAAGAGTTTGTTTTGTATCTTTGTTTGTTTCATTTAATTGGTATCAAGAGTTTGTTTTGAAAATGTATTTGTTTTATTTAATTGGTATCAAGAGCATATTTAGAAATATATGTATTTTATGCATGTTGATGCATACATGTTTATGAACATTCATTGCATACTTATTTGTTTATCTTGATGCATGAGTTAAGGGGGAGCTTCTTTGAAGCCTAACCTTAATCCATGCATATATAACTCCATGAGTTTTGTCATCATCAAAAAGGGGGAGATTGTTGGCCCAAAGGCCTTCCTTTAGTTTTGATGATGATTAACTCATGTAGTTTTGTGTACTAATTATCTTGTGATTTTAGTTTCAGATCATTAATCAAGATATTAGTTGGTGATTAGCTTCAACAAGATGTTTTGGAAGCTTTCACATGATGATTCAAGAGCCCGAGCGTCAAGATCATATATAGCACTCATTGGAGTCAAGCTCGGTGAATGGAGTTTAGGATCGAGTCGGCTTGGAGATTGCGCCCTACAAGAAGACATCGGTACCTAGTTTAATTTTGTGTTTAGATCCATTTGTAAAGATTAGAATAGTATCATAAGCTCAAGTTCACAACACACACGTTTCATGTTTTGAATATTGGTTTTCGATTTATGGTTTAACCGATCTTGGTTTACATGAATAGATATTATATCAAAACAAGTTTACGTGGTTTAGTGTATATTAGATTTGTTCTATATACATACATGCTTCAACTACTTAGACAAACTTACTTTGATATACCTATTCATGTGTATTAGGTTTTGTGTTTTAACAAAACTTATTTTTGGAATTAAAGACAAAAAGTATGATATGTATATGTTTCATGTATATTGGATTTCTATCCATATGCATCATGCTTCAAAGTGTTTAAATATCATGTTTTGGTATTTGGATAAGTTTGGACAAAATGTATTTTCTATTTAAAATCCAAGTTTTAGAAAATACGGTTTTTGGTTTTTGACAAAATTTCTATAACAAAAAAATGGTTCATAATGTTTGAAATTTGTGTTGAAATTATTAACACAAGTTTACATTTCAATGTAAATGATAAAACTATTTTTGTGTAATTTTAGAGACTTTATGAAACTTTTTAGGATTAAAAATTACATGTTTTTCTGACGAGGACTGCTGCTGCCAGGCTAGGTCGGTCGACCGAGCGGTCGACCGTACCAAGTAGCCGGTCGACCGTAGCGGTCGACTGACATGCACGGATACGTGCACGCTGGCTGCCCCATAAGCCGGTCGACCACACGGTCGACCGACTGAGAGCAGGTTGCTCTCAGGTTGCTCCCGGTCGACCGAGGGTCGACCGAACAGAGAGCCGTTGCTCTCTGTTTCTGGGTCCGGTCGACCGAGCGGTCGACCGGTAGCTGCCAGCGGTCAAATGTGACCATTGGACGGTCGACCGACCGATCGACCGGTAGTTCTTTTCTGGCAGTTTCTGCTACCAACGGCTATATTTTTCTGGGGGCTATAAATACCCCATTAATGGCCTGTTTTCTCTAAGATTTGAAGAGCTAATTTTTCCTGACTCTCTAGTGTTTTCACAGCAATCAAAAGAAGTTTTTAGACTTTAAATTGAACAATCTATTTGGTGTTTTTGCTAGGGTTTGAAAAATTAAGAAAGGGTTTTTGGGAAAAGATTTTGATTCAACTTCTTCATCTTGGTTTCTAGTTTTTCCCAAAGATTTTCTTTGAGATTTTGATTTTCATTCCTTTGGTTTTCTCCACACTTGAGCTACATCTACTATCTCATTCTATAGGATCTTTGTGTGGGAAAGAAATTATTTGTGGTTGTTTGTTAGACCACCAAGTTGTAAACCCCAAATTTGCTTGGCTTTGTGCCTTTCCCTCATTGTGTTGAGGAGGTTGTGCAAGTGGGTTGTATCCCTCAAGTTGTGAGGTGATCCTTGTGTAGCTTTGTGCTAATCCCTCAAGTTGTGAGGTGATTATTTATTGGCTTGGTGCTTTGCCTCTAGAAGGAGGTTGTGGTTGTAAAGAGAGGAGTTGGGTACTCCTTGTAATTGTTATTGCCCCAAATCCTCGGTGGAGGTTCCCTTTGTGGGAGTCCTTTGTGGACAAGCTAGTGGAGTTGAAATCCTTCTGGGTGAAGGCGGGGATGTAGAGCTGGGTGCTCGAACCTCGAAACATATCTTATTGTTTGCGCTTGATCCCTTGACTCTTACTCTATCTCTCTCTCTCTCTTTACTTTTGTGCCTTGCATCATATCAATTGATCATTCATACTTATATGCTTGGCTTGGTTGTGTGCATCACTTGTTGCTTGCATCTTGTGTAATTACTATTAGTTTTTAAATTCCGCATTGAGTAAATTAGATTAGCATTATCACCTATTCACCCCCCCTCTAGGTGATTTTCAGAATATTCATACTCTCCGGACGAGGAAGACGATAGTGCAACATAAGAGGCCTCGGCAATCAAGACCTTGCCACCGAGTACCCCAGTAGTAGGGCTGGGGTCGACTACCCGCGAGCTGGGCATTAATACACTAGGAGACCCAGGCTGTGGTGCGTCATCTCTCCTCGCTTGAGCTGAAGAAGACCCTGGCTGAGTTGAGACCCCTGGAATCTCAACATCATCCCTTCCCACCAGGTCAACCTCGAGTTGCTCAGCCTCATCAGTTACAGTGGGTTCATCAGCAAGCTCCCCTTCTTTTAAAATCACGGGGCCCCTGCTACGCAATCCACGAGGACGAACAAGGGGGGTTTCGTCTTCCTCCTCCTCTTCCTCCCTCTGCTCCTCAACACCGGAAGGGACAGCCTCGGACATGGAAGCTTCAGCCGCCGAGTCTTTCCTGGCCTTCTTCGGGGTAGGCTCAACTATGGAAGTAGAGCCATGGGGACGTTTAGGCACCGCCCGTCGACGCCTTCTAGCAGGCTGCTCCTTAGGTGCTGCTGCTCTCGGTTCCACCCCGGTTTCTCCTCCAGCCTCTTTCTTGGCTGCCTGGTATTCATCTATGCCTCGCATGCGTTTGTTGTATGCCAACTTGTTCTCATAAGACGCATTGATGCTCTTGACACATGAGCGATGTATTGAGTAGTCAGGCATCTTGCTAGCCAGAAAATACCAAGTGCAGAAGCCGAGGCTTGCGTAGCAGTTAGGAGTCTTGTCAGGCAAGCGGAAAATGGCCTTTGTCCCTCCAGCCACACTGTAATACCAAGTCCGAGCATCTTCAAATAGATTCCCACTGAAGGAGAGTTTGGTGTTGGGATTGCCGACATACAGTTGATCATAACCGAATTGTCGGGCAAAACGATTCGGCATATAGGGCTCAATTGTACATGAGTTCCCTTGCCGAAAGAGCAGATACCCGGGCCGAATGTTGATAAGCCACCAGAAGACTCCCGATGGCAACCTCGTGAAGTCGTCCGGACCTGCGAGGTCAGCAAATTTATCCCCATAAGATGCACCGGTAATCTCGAGGAAGTAGCAGTCGAGATGATAATTCGAAACGTTCAGAATACATTTCCGAACGTAGAACATATAGTTGTGGGACCAGCTCGAGCTCTCCAGCCGCTGTACAAAAGGGACAAACCCCTCAGATTGAGACACCGGCGTCATCAGTGAGGGGCAGTGCATAACGTACCAAGCCATCAGGTACGTGTAGGGAAGCTCGATCCGGGGGTTGGGAGTCTTTACTCTCGGCCTCCCCTCCGAGTCAACCTCCGGTCTACCTTCTGAGTCGACAATGGCCTCCACTTTACACAGGCTCTGAACTAGAGCCCGTAATCCACTTTGGATTCCGGCCACCATTGCCGGAAGGAGAGCGATGGACCTGCCATAGGCCAACAAGACTGCCGGGTACACCACATCAGCAACAATCACTTCATGCGACAGTGTCGGCACTACGCAGCGCTTCAGCCACAGCATGAGGAAGCCCGCCAGTAGCGCCCGGTCAGAAATGGGGACCCGGGCTTGATGATGAAAACTTTTAAAAACTGTGTCAGGTTTGAAAGTGTCTTCATTCGACTCTGTGGTATAAGAACTCACAGAGGCATCAATCCTCTCCGCGATTTCCTCATCGGTGCTAGGGGCTAGAATAGTCACTGAGTGATCTTTCTCAGCTATACCATTAAACAGGTAGCTCGCTCAAGACATCTGCTTAACTCCCCTGGTTCTCCAGGAGGTTATTTGACCGCAGATATGGAAGTGACACAGCACCTCCCAGTAGGTCTCATATACCTGAGGGCACTCTTTCTTCAAGAGATGAAGCTCCTCAGAAGTTGGGACATATTCTTCATAAGGGGCATCTCCCATAACCAGCCCCGAAACTTCATACAGTTCATGGAGGGCGAGCCCTATCTCTCCGATTGGGGTGAAGAATGTCCCCGTCAATGGGTTGTAGTGCTCCAGGATCCCGTAGAAATTATGGGAACTTTGCGGGATGCCATACTGCACAGCCCTGACCGCCTGATACAACCCCAACTGTTCCAGTAGAGCTCTGAGTTCGACGAGGACGAATCCCACCATCTTGCCCCACCAGGACTTGTCGGAAGCATGAACCCACCCGAGTAGGCGGAAGTCAACGGGAAAATCGCCCCCTGCCTTCATGAACCGGTTGATGAAGGTAGTGCCGAGCCGAGGGGTTTCCCCTCTTGGATACTCAGGTCTGACCAATCCGGAAAATAAACCGAAAATCTCCTTCCCGTAACCGTCAGAGTGTACGTTTTTGGTGCCTAGTATGCCGAGAGAGACACCTGACATAGGTCGAGCAAGATCCCATTCCATTGCACGATGAATGGACATGTGCTGGAGATAGGACAAGGGATACATCCTCTCCATATTAGGAAGGAAAAATTTCCTATTCCCTATCTGGCGAAGCCACTTGTAATCGCCATCATGCAAGGCACTGCTGTCCTCGTCAATGGCATCGCCAAAAAAGAAGGCAGGTTTCTTTAACGGGATGCGCGAATCCGTCTCAAACACCCCATCGGTGATAATTTCCTGGAGGGTCTTCATGTTGGCCTTATAGATTTTCTCCTGTCGCTCCTTCGACTTATCAGTGGTCACGGGAGAAGTCTTCTGCAGCACAAAGGTCAAGTTGTGGTCAGCACCACCTACGTGCCCAAAGTGACACTTCTTGGAGAGAGGGTTGGAGGTATATCTCACTGTAAAAGAAAATAACACTTGATCAGAAATCTAAAAGAAAATGATTTAAGTGTTTACAACTCGAACACAGAAATAAACCCAAACGCGGAGATCATCAAAATCTGCATCCAGATCCAATGATCGCAAGGCTAGTATGGAGCCCGCGTTTTAAAAATCCAAGACTTATGAAAAATTTCTAAGTATTGGATTCAGACGCAAGGTTCATGAGGATCAGCATCTGATTTCACAAGACGCAAGAGTCATAAGAAATCTGCGTCTGAATCTTTCACACTTAGAAATATTCTAAGTGTTGAATCCAAAACGCAAGGTTCATTGGGGCCCTGTGTTCAACAAGCAGACGCAGATTCGAGCAGATAAAAGAAGCAGAGGTCATCAAACCTGTGCCCTGTTGATCGACTCAAAAACTGCGCCTGACGATTAAACACGGGCTTGAGCCCGCGTTGGCGGTTCATATTTAAAAGGATTTTAAGAGTTAAAAGAACTCTATAAACCCCTTTAATGGTGAAGATCAAGTCCGATGGCCTTTTTCTTTTTTACCTGAAATAGGGGTTTCCTGCATGGAGGAACCGCCCATTTGAGTCTCAGGAATGATGGCCTTTGAAGACGAAGCAGTATGCTTAGCCTTTGGTGCCATTGTGATCGAGGATTCGATGTTCGATGAAGGAAACAAGGAGAACAAAGAAAGCTTCTTTCTCAAACCCTAACAGATGCAAACGAAGAAGAAGGAGAGTCTAATGATGACTCTTGAAGGACTGTTGCCTTTTATAGGCACAGTGATTCGCAAAGATACGCGGCGCTTGGCTCGACGCCTAATCACCGCCTGACGCGTGGACAACGCATTAAATGCAGCGTGAAGTTCACACGCCAAAAAGAAGATGTCCCCTCAATTCTACAGGACACGTGGCAACATACTCATGGCACGGATTCGCATCCAACAGTCGCGTCTTCGTCTCTAAAGACGCGTCCCTTCGATGGACTCACCTTCTCAACACGGCCAGAGTTGTGTCCGAAAAGTTGCGTCTTCATTCCAAAAGACGCGTCCCTCCGAAGATCGCATCTTTTCAACCCGGCCAAAGTCGTGTCTACCTCATGGAGTAACAGTCGCGTTTTCATCTCAAAAGATGCACCCCTATAGAAGGCGCGTCTTTAAAATAGTGGTACCCCTGCGTCCACAGAACTGGCGTTCAGCCCTTGCTTCTACAATTCAGTTCAACAGTACACTGGCACAAGTAGACGACTGTCCACCCCTGGTTTAAAGTACACCAACGACAAACTCAAAGCATCGGGAGGTTTAGACTGTGTATCTAGACACTCAACACGATCAATTTTGGCGACTTCAAAGAGTTCCATAGTACACTCACGAAGGCCATACTCCAAACAAGATCAAGCCCGGAGCATTATCAGTCCAATCGTAAGGGTGAAATCAGGTAGAGTCCAAAGTGTTTCGAAATCCGTCACAGCTAATTGAGGAATATCAAAAACTTTGGAGGGGGTTCTGTAGGCTGTCTAAAAATCATTAAAGACAAGTCGTCAAAAGCAGAGTCCCAAACTCCAGACGCAGGGCTAATTATAGCCATCAAAGTCGCGCCAGGACGCGAGGATCAAAATCTGCGTCTCAACAGCACTGCAGCACCAAGGCGCGCGGGTCGAAACCCGCGTCTCAGCAGCACTGCAGCACCAAGGCGCGCGGGTCGAAACCCGCGTCTCAGCAGCACTGCAGCACCAAGGCGCGCTGGTCGAAACCCGCGTCTCAGCATCACCGCAGCACCAAGGTGCGCGGATCGAAACCCGCATCTCAGCCAGCACTGCAGCATCAAGATGCGAGGGTCGAAACTCGCGTCTCAGCAGCACTGCAGCACCAAGGCGCGAGGGTCAAAACCCGCGTCTCAGCAGCTATCACTACAGCACCAAGGCGCGAGGGGCGAAACCCGCGTCTCAGTTATAACTGCCCTTGTTATGGGGTCAATCACTGCCCACGTAACGGGGAAGTTAACCCCCATTGTGGAGTGTTTTAGGGGGCACGTTCACCCTGAAATCTCTATAAATAGCCCCGTTGCTATGGAAAAGGGGTCGGTCAATTTTTAGATCAGAGAAATCAAGGAGAAGAACTTGACTTGAGAGCTTCCAGAGAGAAGGAAAAAGAGTCCAACTTTTCAAGTAACTTGCTGCGTACAAGTTAATCTTTGCCTACAATCTCTTTGAGATTTCTGGTCGACAGAGCTGTGTTACTCCGTCCACCATCCAAAGAGAAGATCCCCAAAAGTTCCTGACGTTCACCCGGTCAACGGAAAATAAGACTCACTTTCCACCACCACCTGAAGAACCCAGCATTAAACAAAGGGAGGATTTCAAGACTCAATATCCTCCCTCCCTTGTAGTCGGAGTATAAGTCCGTTGTAAACTTTCAATTGATTCAAGGAAACTTTACGCGAATTTTTCTCCCACCGTACAATTATACATGACATTTACCTGATAACTATATTGTCCATGTTATCATAATTGCTGGGAAAGTATTGTATACGGTAACAACACCCTCATGTTATACTTATTACATGTTCTGTTATACCAGTTTCCGGTTCACCGACTTAATATATCCTGTTATACCGGTATCTTGATTACACATGTTGACGTTATTACCCACCGAGTTATCCCAGTAGTCTAGGTAACATCTACATTAAATAATCTTCATAAACTAATAAACATGATATTAAATAATTTATACTGGGATTGGGGAAATTGATAGAGGAGGCAGCGTCTGTATTTTGGGTAGACTTAGGATATAGGTTGCGCAGCCAAAAGAGGGTTCCACTGCAGGGTTCCCGAAGAGTAACTGGCACCCCGACCTATTCTTGTTCCTATTATACATGTCATACATGTTCCTGACTACCTTGCGGTAGGGCCTGGTTCAGCGCAAAGAGTGTGGGCCGTGGTCCCGGGTATGTACGGGACCCACCTAAAGTATGGACAATGTCTCCAACCGATCAGTTTCAATAATTTAGGACCTCGATTGACACGTGTGATAGGCGTAGTATGGGATGCATTTATTACAGGTGGCAATTGGTATTCGCTGATATAATAAAAATAAACTCTTCATAATGTATTGTAACTGATTGTCTTTGCCTGATACATGTATATATGTTGGACACCTGATATTATACCTCACCTGATTGGACATCTGACTCTAGTACTGACTGACTCTACATGCCTGATATATAGATCGTGATAGACACCTGATTGAATACCTGACTGGACATATACTCTACTGTTTATTTTCTTATTCATGTCGTTTCTTATTCCAGTTTATATTATTATCATATGTTCACATTTATATGCATGTGCATCTTTCTACTTTATTCTTACACATTCACTAGGAGTTCTGACTGCCTGAATTTGCATATCCAGATCTGTGGCTATTTATTACTGATCAGGTGTTTGGAGAGGATTACATGTGTTACGAGGAGCTGTAGTCTCTCTTTTCTTAATTATAGGTATTCTTGATCTTTTATTCATGTTATTTCCTGATTCTATCTATATCGTGTCTAGTTGTCATTTCTTTCCTTTACTCATGTACTATCATTGTGTTGATATTTATATGTCATATTGCAGTGGTATTGATTTATCGTAGTAGATTTTATAGCTTGTTCAAGTTATTTTAGACTTAGCGTGTGTACGTGGGGTATTCTCCTCGCGTATATACGTCTCCGACTCTCGTTGCGACTTCGTTTTCACGTATTTTGGGAAGCGGGGCGTGACACAAACTTAAGCATACATCAGACTCCTAACCGCAGATGCATAGAAGATGTCTTTCATTTTTCTCTTTCTGATAATCATTCTTTGGACATTGGAGTAGACTCAAACCTATCTCCCATAGTGACAAGTGTATCACCTGAGGAGCAATTCAACATGCCATATCTATCTAGCACCTTAAGTTTTTTTATGACAAGCCTAATATTCCACTTGTCCTGCCACGTTGAATCTGGATGCCTATCACAAAAGAAGCATCTCCAAGATCTTTCATCTCAGAAAATTTTGAGAAAAACTCTTGGTCTCATGTAGTAAAGATATATTATGCTCGCTAGTAGAATATCATTCACATATACACCAAGAATATAAGTTTACTCGCTTTAAATTTATGATAAATGCATTGATCAACACATTTTTCTTGAAATCAAAGTCGGAGATTACTTGATCAAATTTCAAATACCATCGACGAGATGCTTGCTTTAGACCATAAATGGAATTTTTTTTTAATTTGCAAACCAGATGTTGTGAACCTTTGCCTTCAAAACTTTATGGTTGTACTATATAGATTTTTTTTCTTAATGTTACTATTAAGAAAAGCAGTTGTAGCATCCATTTGGTGTAACTCCAGGTCAAAGTGAGCCACTAATGCTATAATAATTCTAAAAGAATCCTTCATAGAAATCGGAGAGAAAGTCTCTTTATAGTAAATGCCCTCTTAGTGAGTGAAACCACTTGCGACAAAATGTGCCTTATATCTTTCGATATTGCATTTTAAATGGCTCTTTGTTTTAAACACCCACTTACAACCAATCAGTTTCTTACCTTTAAGAAACCCTACTACATCCCAAACATCGTTGTCTTTTATGGATTTTAATTCATCTATCATGTCATTTGATCATTTAGTGGAGTGAACACAGAGTTTGGCCTCATTTAAGGATGTGGGGTCATTTTTTAGCCCTATGTTAAACTCATGCTCTTTGAGATAAATTATATAGTCATTTGCAATGGCTGATCTTCTCTCTTTAGTTGATCTCTGGCACTTGGGGTTGGGGATCTTTAGGCTCTACCTCATTAGCATAATCTAATTCTACTTCAGGATAAATTGTATTTGTATCTTGCAAGCGCACACTCATATTTTCATGCTCAGGTGGAATAATTACTTCATCATTTCGAACATTTGCCATAAGTATGACAATTTGTTCTTTCTCAAATGTGAAATTCTTATGTATATGGCTCACTTTTCTGAATATCATCAATAAATTTTGTATTATCCGTCTCTATTATGTTTTGAGTGGAGGAACAATAAACCTAAAGCCTCTAAACCTCTTAGAATATCCTACGAAAGAAATAGCTAACTGTTCTGGAGTCCTGCTTCTTTTAATGTGGCCTATATAGCTGAGCTTCATCTGGAAACCCCAAGCATGAAAGTGCCTGATGCTGGGACATTTATCAGTTCATAACTTATATGTGATTTTAGTTACTATTTTAATATGTACTTTACTAAGAAGGTAAACAATCATCTTCAAGGCTTCACTCTATAATGACTCTGATAGTGTAGTGTGAGCTATCATACTCCTAACGATGTCTTTCAGAGTGTGCCTCTTAGTAATGCCATTCTGACAAGGTATCCCTGACATGGTATACTGAGGAACAATACCACACTCTTTCAGAAAATTGGTAAAAAATCTTGGACCTCTACATGATCCCTCATATCTGCCAAGTATTCACACCACGGTCAGATCTAACACCCTTAATCATTTCATCCACATGGTTTTCAACTTCAACTTTATAGATCTTAAACATGTTGATTGTGATTTCTCATGTATTAAGTATAGGTATCCCATAATGAGAGTAATCGTCTATGAAAATGATGAAATACAGGTGACCATTCCATGAAGCTGTAGAGAATGAACCATATAGTTTTTATACACTAATTCTAAGACTCCTGAACTTCTTTTAGCACCAAATTTTTTAATGTTTATCTGTTTTCTCTTTATACAATCTGTACATACTCCAAGGTCTTAGCAGTCTAAAGGGCCTATAACTCCTCTTGATGCAAACCTTTGGACTCTCTCTTTGAGATGTGTCATAATCACTTTGCCATAAAGTGTATGAGTTTTTTTAATTAATGTTAGTTTAGTTCGTATGTTATTCACATGCAAAAATTCTAAATATGAAGCATGATTAAATTTATATGATCCATCAATCAAAATTTCAATATAAAAAAAAATTTAGATTTGGAAAATAGGCTATATATTTCATTACTAAAAGTGACAGTAAAATTAGATCTGTCTAATATGAAATAGAAATAAGATTCCACCTAAAAGACGGTACATGTAAAGTCTCATTCAAATCTAAAACAAAACAAGAATCTAATATAGGCCTACAAACTCCAATAGCTTCAACTGCATCGCTCATGTGAACTTATCGCTCAACATGGCTGGGCCTCCTGTGGGTTTGAAAGTCCTGCATTGAATTACTTATGTAAATAGTTACATCAGTATCTATCCACCATTTATGGAGTGACACTAAAACTAAATTAATTTCAGAACAAACATAAGCATAAGACGTGCCCTTTTTAATTAGTCATTTCTGATACTTTATGTAATCCTGCTTGAGGTGGCCAACTTTATTACATAAGAAGCATGTAATGACCTTACGCTTCTTCTCCCTAGTGTTGGGTATGTCGATTCCTTCCTTGCTGGAGTCTCTGCTGAGCCCTTTGAACAAATGCCTGCAGCTCCTGAGGATGGAAGCAATCTTTATCAGGAGAAATTTGATGGTGAGACACAATTGATTATGAATCAATTTCTGCTTAGAAAATTTTCCTAAGTTATACACTAGGTCACATTCCTACAAGTTGACAGAAAAACTAAATGTAATTCCAAGACCTCAGTACCCACATTTGACAGATCCATTTGACTTCAATTCGCTTGAAGGCCTCCCTTAGTATCTGGAATCTAGGAATGGCGCTCTTGCATTGCAACAGTCCTCCACAGCTAAAATTTTACTGAACAGAGTTACAAATCTTTCTGATTACACGGTTCTTGATTATTGGAACTTACCTACATTACTGGTTGATGGTGTAAATACTCGGATGTTGAGGCGGCCCCAGAAGAGTTCGGTCACAGATGCTCGAAATGCTGCAGAAATTACAACGGGAGAAGCTGAGGCAAACGATCACTCAAAGTGAAGCTGGTACGTACACAAGGTGTGTTTATCAGTGAATTGTTACAAGTTTTACATCCAGATTGTGAAATGTCTTCATGTCTGAAATCTAACTAAAATGTGACCCTTGTCTTTACAAATTTCTTTTATTTCTGGCTAGGGATTTGGACTGATGATCAAACTGCCACTGTATCTTCAGGAAAGCCCCTAGATTAGAAACTTGCCTTTTTTGTACTGAATTGTTATGACATTACAATATGGTGATTTTTGAGATTATAATAAAGGTCATTCAAATTGTGAATTGGTTGTTTTATCAGTTTCAGCTAATTGATAAATATCAAATATTCCTGGAAATTGTTGGTTTTCTGTGAATACAGTCCAGCTTATTGACTTGCCATTATAAAGCTATGCATCTATAGAACATGTTCCATCAATTTTCATGAAGCAGCAGAATTTCTAGTACCAGTTACTAGATGTCTTGAGAATTCACAATTGTCACTACGAGTTTTGATTCATGCCTAGTGCAACACACAAAAAAATTCAGAACCGGCTCATGTCGTGCGCCATTACTGTTTCATGTGCCTCTTTCATTCACAGTAACCAGAGCAGGGTTCCCCCATGAATGAAGACTTCAAAGAACCATACCTTGCACTTAAAATATGACAGGAATAAGAACATAATTCACTGTTTTATAGACATTACTGAGATTCTATTCAAATTATTGAAATATACAATAATTGTTGACCCCAGCAGTAGTTATCCAACAGACAACCTGTCTCCTACCTTCATGATCAACTGTAGGCAAGTGTTCACAGAATCACCAAAAAGGAAAGGAAAAAGAGAGAAAAAAGAAGCAAAAATACCACACTTTGGATTCAGTTTGACATCTTTCTTCCTTTTCATTTGCTGGTGCCAAGAATCACTTTCTATATAAAAGAAATCTTCAGAAGCCAACAATTGACTTCATATGCCCACCAGAAAAAAAGACTACAAAGAACCTCATTTCCATGAGAAGACTGATTTGGACCAGAACTTCCTAAGGGTTTGCAGGGAAGACAGTTTGGATAAAACCCAATAAGCGCTTCGAATAGAATTCGGGGTTCACCGCTGAGATGGAGATCGAATCGAACTGAAGAGATTTGTATGCATGTTCAATCTTTTTGCTCATGTTGTAGTCCTGCAATATATCAATGATCCCAAGGTAGAGAACAACATCATTCACCTTATGGAACACCTGGGTTTCGTCGTCCTTTGTTGGAATGCGTTCTGCCCTTGCAGGCATGTTAACTCCAAGTTGGACTTGAAGCCTGGTGAACAACATTTGATAGAGTAACATTACTTAAATTATATTGAAGAAAAACCAGGGCCAAAGCTTGTCTGAATCATCAACTTGAAGACATTTTGTAACAAGACTAATCACAAGCTTAGATGAAGTGAAACTGTTTACAGGAAAAAAAAAAAACTTCACGAATTTTTTTTTACTTAAAAAAAGTTCACAATAGAATTCAGAATAATATACTGGGCTATATCGTCCTCAGTTACTCACAGGAAATCGCTATTTCCTTAAATTTCAATGCACATTAATGTGAACATTGGAAAAACTAATCACAGAATGTACAGTTAAAGTTATTAACGAATATTTTTGCTAATATAGATGCATAAATGAAGAATGATATGAAGACTTGTAAAATAATTTATAATTTCCTTAAACAGTTTGAGTAACATATCATTTTATAACTCAAAATATATGTTCTAGAAATTAAAACGAATAGGAAGCAGTGTTTCACAAAAGAAAACTTGGTTAAGTTTATAGTCATTTTCTTTTTCACAAACTGACATTGAGTACAGTGATTATGATACACGTCCACATGTTGAAGGGGCAAAGAAATCTCACCTAGCTGTACCCGGAAGCAGGAGATCCACTTCTTCATCACCAGCAGCTGATGCTCTCAGACGGCTACCTCGTATATGAGGACCCACAACTACACTGTTTTCCTTGCTTCCACAAGGAATGAGAACAAGGCCTTGTGGGTAGTTAAACATCTCATCCTCTTGAGCATCTGAAAATTTTGTGGATCAAATGTCAGCAAGCCCACCCAGTTCTCGGGAAAAGTGACAAAACATGTCAAGGAAAAAAAATGACCAACTATTCTTAAATTTAACAAATTTATTCATAGGCTTTAAAGTTTAACTTATATTTTTGGAAAACAAAAATGTCTACATATAACACACATAATTATGTATTTGTCTTGTAGTTAATTCTATCATTGTTCCAAACTATTGCTGAATATTTTCCCAAAATTTGCAAATCTTTCCAAAATTGAGCTTGAAGTGGAGTTACTCGGCTGAATTTGTAACTATGAACTTTCTAGGAAGTATGGGTTTTACTTCTCAATCTTAGAATGATGGAGGATGAAGATTATTGATGGAAGACTCAAGTTATTATTAAGAGGCAAGAAATTTAGGATTGAAGAGAGAACACATGACCACTGTTTCTGTGTGGGATCCCAAGGCTTTTACACGTGACTTCTTGTTTGGATAATTTCCTGCTTTCATGGAAGACAAACCAGCAGCTGGTTAGATGATAGGTCCTTCCACGTGTTACAATGAAACATCAAAGGCATATGATGCTCTAAAGACAGTTTCTTAATTCTAATAGATGGTAGATTATTAGATTAAAGTGTAATAGAACCACGGTTCAAAGACTCGGCCGAGTTGGATATGACTCGACTCCCGCCAAGACCCGATTCAATGGATGCACTCAGAAACGACCGAATCGGCGTTGACTCAGAGTTGACTCGGCCGAATCGGCCGAGTCAGTCTGACTCCGAGTCAAGACCGATTCGATTAAAAAAAACACAAACTTACTTGAGATCTAGGGCTCCCCCGCTTTTGCCGCCTGCCCGCTTGCCATCGCCGCCTACTACTGCCCGCCGCTGCCGCGAGAGAGAAGGGGGAGAAAAACAGAGAGGAGAGGGGAGACGAGAGAGAGGGAGGGAGAGGGGAGACGAGAGAGAGGGAAAGAGACGCGAGTGAGAGAGGGGCAGAGGGAGGGAGAGAGCAGAGAGATAAGGGGGAGGGAGAGAGACGAGAGAGGGAGGGAGATAGAGCCAGAGGGAGGGAGCACCCGATCTCCCCCCCCCCCCCTATCTTTTTCTTTTTTTGTTATTTTTTATTTTTTGAGTTTTTTACATTTACCCCCTCAAATCTTTTATATTTATAAATTTATTCTCAAATCATCATAATTCTCCAATTACCCCCTCAAAACAAATTTGTTTTGGACATGTGATACATGAATTTTGATGTCTATATTTTTTTTTACGATTTGTAATGATTTTTTCATATTTTTTTACGTAGTATTTTTCGCGTATCGTCCGACTCGATCTGAGTCGCCGAGACCGATCTGTCTCGACGCTGGCCAAGTCGACGGCCGAGACCGCGACTTTGAACCATGAATAGAACATGAATGGGTTTTAAATTGAATTGCAAACACTGTTCCATTGACCATGTTAAGATAATTGATCAATCGGTAAAAGAGACTCTTAAGGAACAGACAGTATTACTACTGAATGGAAACAAAGGAGATTGTGTTGGTGGTAGTGTATCAAGAAGGCATTGTTGATCAGGTGGGAGATCGCTAAGGAAAATGAAAAGCTTGATGCTCAGAGTGATGAATGAGGCAGTGAAACTTTTTCTTTTTCTTGGGTAACACCAGATTTAGATTTAATGTCGGTAGAACTAGATAGGGAGGAGATCAGGAGCCAATAAGAGGAGACAGGAAGTATTGGTGAAAGCTGTTACCTAGGAAGATGCATAAGCATTAATAACATTCATGACAGAGAAGATGTGTCAAACTATACCTCCAAATCTGTCCCAGGGGATGCAAATTTGAAGATGATACAGTTGAGCAAATTCATAAAGATTGCAGTGCTTGAGCAAGGCAATAACAAAAGGCAGAGGTGTCAGGATCACAACTTCCAAAACTCCCAGGGGTCAGCTTGTCAAGGCAGCACATGGCTCATGTAGCTAGAGCATATGTGATGTAAAACGTGTACATGTGCGGAAGCAATAGATAAAATAACTCAGTTAAACGTTTCACCAACAAAACGATCGTTGGTAGGAAATCTTAAAACAGTTAATATTAGCTATATATTTTTAACATGCATGTATTAAATCAATTCAAATATTAAATTACTAATTAAATATTGTTATGATGTAGATAACAGATTCTACTATCAGTAAAGAAGTCAAGCAACTACAAAGGATAAGGAGATCACATACTCGCATTTTAAAGTGGACAATAGATCAAATTAATAATAAGTTAGATATATATATCTGACTTGTAAATAAACAGTTTATGAATTGAAATTATACCTCTTGAATTATATGTGAAATAAATCTAGTTTCCTCTGTTTTCTTGCTATGAGATTCTTCAGTATTGTATCTCTTTCTGTCACGAATCCAATGCTTCAAACAATACATGATTTGGACTTCGAATGAGTGAGATATGGCTCGAATAAGGAAGCTTGCTGGGGCAAAATTTTGCTCACGCGAATCTGTTTTCTTCTTAATTTTGGTGGCGTGGAGAAGACATGAATGGCCTCGGTTTTAGCGGTGAGGAAGAGATAACAATGAGCATCGTGATCGGTAGTAGACGTGGCGAGAGAAAGAGATTCAAGAAATTTGTTGTTGAGAGATTGAAAGAGACGAAATAGAATTATGATATATCAATTAGGGCATTCCAGCACTATTAAAAAAATGATTCAAAATCCATAACTAACTCACAAAGAGAGTAGCAAATTTTCATTAATTTCATTATTTATTAAAAAAGTGAATACATAGGGCTTTATATAGGCTACAAAATTATATCTCCTACTTCTATTTGGATTACATAATCCAACTCTTAAAAGAAATCAAAAGTCTAAAAGAAAGAAAATACATAAAAAGAAAACTTGTAACCTACTAAAAATCAGATTACTAAAAACATAAATACAAGAAATAGAAACTAGAAATCCTAATGCTAGTAGAACTACTGAATTTATGTTGAGTTGGCGCATCTTCCCCAACGATAAAAGATTTGATATCTCTTCGTTCCGTTGTCCGCATTATTCTCCCCGTGTTGGAGAGAGCTCGACTCCATCGAATCAGTAATAGAAGTAATCTCATCTTGCTTCAACATGTTAGAATCAGTCGATGCTCTTCCTTTCCATCGAACAAAATACTTACAAAATATGATATTTTCATCATCCAAAATTTTATCAATCTGATCCACTGTAGTAGTTAAAATATTTAGAATTGGTGAAATGAATGATCTCTCAAAAATAAGCTCATGGGATGGCTCATCAATAAGAAAGTTGCTTGGGTTAAATCAAACCTTTGTAATCCACTAGATCTTCAATATTAAAAAAAAAACAGATACCAAAATCTATAACATAAACGTGACAATTTAGTTACTTCAAGATCTGAAGCGAATCAATACTACAAGAAAGTAAGATAACATCACCAACATTAAAAGTTTTAAACAATTTACTAATGTCAATTCGAATCTCGCAGTTGGCGTTATTTTGAGCAGATCTTATCCATGACTTTCTTGGGTAATCGTAATATGATTTCACGTGCACATGTGATACAAAAGATGATAATGCAGACTCATAAACGACTTCAGTTTGACAATCGGTTAGGAGTTGAAAAGTAGTGGAGAACTTAGACTTGGTTCTTAACATATGTCATATAGTTCTCCAAAAGTAGAAATGAAAATCGATTGGGACTAGACACGGTTGTGAAACTTCTATGATTATGGACTTGAACCATAGTACCTTAACTGGGTGAGAGTGGAATAATGACTTTAATCTATTATTTTCGAATACCTCAAAAAATACTAACATTGGTGCAGCTTATGTTGTCCACAATGACTATAGTTCTTGTATCCTTGTTGTGATAAGGCAGTGCTAATAATGGACAAGTGACTCGAACGCGTTTGACTAATGTCATTGTGTGTAACATCTTTAAGAAAGACGTCAACAAGATCTGTAATTACGGGGGTGACTTCAGGGAAAATCAAGGTACTAGGCTCTACGACGTCATCTCCTAGTTCTTCATGGACTTGGTCGTCAGCGAAGTCATCAACTACGTCTTCATCAGAATCTATGTCTGGGTGATATGTAAACTCTTTGGAATCAGATTCAATCTCGGGTTAGGTGTATATATAGGTGATGGTTTTGTTGGCCCAAAGGCCTATCACTCTAGTTTTGATGATGATCAACTCATGTACTTATAGTACTAATAATCTTGTGTTTAATTAGTCTCAGATTTATGATCAAGATCTTAGTTGGTATTTAGCTTCAACAAAGGATTTAAAGTCAAGTTTTGGAGCTAGCACGGGTTGATTCAAGAGCTTGTGCATCAAGACCACATCAAGTACTCAAGAGGAGTCTAGCTCTTTGGATCGAGTTTGGACCAAGTCAAGAAGGAGAAGAAGACTTCAAGTGAAGCTTTCAAGATCAAGACTTGTGTCTAGGTTTGTTTTTATAAGATTTTGTTTTTAGATTAAAATGTAAAGGATAGAATAGTTGGTGGATTGCTCAAGTATACCATACACACACACTCTTGATTTAGATGTGTTTTTATAAAAGAATTTTCATTTTGAAAAAGACTTTTAATTTTGAAAAAATACCGGTTTGATTTTTGGAATCCTAAAGTATACATATCTTTAACCAAAACCATGTTTAGTGCTTATTGTCAAAACAATAGATATTTCATCATTTATGTGTAGTGGATCATATCCATACACTCTATGCTTTAAAAGAGTTTAAAATATCTTATTTTTGTATTTGGAGAAGTTTTGGAAAAATAAGTTTTGGAAATACGATTTTTGTTTTTAGCCAAAATTTCTAAGTTACAAAAATAGTTCAAATTGTTTGTAACATGTCTTGATTTTACTCAAACATGTTTGTTTATCAAAGTATTATATTGAACCTATTTTTGTAGATTTTTCGTGAATTTATGGGATTTTATTTTAGATAAAAAGTCAACGTTTTAATCCCTATAAGAGACCTGACCTGGCTTCCGGTCGATCGAGCTAGTAGTCGGTCGACCGACGTGCACAGACTGGAGGGCCGGTCGACCGACCCGGTCGACGTCTAGAGAGCTCTGCTCTCTGGAAAGGTTCGATCGACCGGACAGAGAGACTGCTCTCTGTATCCAGGCCCCGGTCGACAAACCGGGCGGTCGACCGAACAGAGAGACTGCTCTCTGTATCCAGGCCCCGGTCGATCGGGCCAGTCGACCGAGACTCCAACGGTCAGAAATCTGACCGTTGGCGGTCGACCGACAGCCGTCAGGGCTGAAAATTTGCCCCAACAGCTAGTTTTTCTAGCCCTATAAAAGGAGAGCTTTGGGAGACTATTTTTAACAAGATTTTTGGAGAGTTTTAAAGATAGTTTTTCCTACTCTTTTAAGAGGTTTTCTCCACTTGTTTTAGAGCCAACTACTTTCATTCAAAAGGAGAGTTTATCAAGAGTTTTCAAAAGTGATTTTCTTGTGTTTTTCACCACAATTTCAATCCTAGTTTTCTCACACAACACTTGAGCTATCCATTGCTATATTTACCTATAGGAGTGTTATTGTGAGAGTAATTTTAGGTGATCAAAATATTGTGATCACTAAAGTTCTTATTCTTGTCTTTGAGGAGGCGGACGTGTGTGTTCGCATTGTTTCGGGTTCTAGTAGAAACTCGGTGTTTGAGGTGCGGCCTCGGCGAGCTAGTGGGCTTGTGGTATGTTCTTGCGGGAATGAGTGAAGGGACTAGAGAGTCCAAGGAGTTCAAGTGTGAACTCGCCTTGTAGGTGTTGCGGCACCGAGTGATCCGGTAGGATCGGTTTATAGTGAAAATCCTTCAAGTGTTGAAGGCGGGGACGTAGAGCAAGTGTGCTCGAACCTCGAAACAAATCTCCCGTGTTTGCGATTGCTCTCTCTATCTCTTACTTGTCATTATATCTTGCATGGTAATATTGGCTTTATCTTTATATGCTTGATATATTGTGTGCTTAATTGTTATATGCTTGGGGATTGTTTGCTAACACTTGTATTCAACCAAGAAAGCCAACGCGGCACCTTAACTCTTATTTAGAGGAATCTTGAGGAGTTAGTCCAGAGCCCTTCACGGAGAATCCGGCTGCACTCTTGTGTTATACGTGGTGTTTAGTTCAAGAAGTTTTAGTTTGTATTAAATAAGTTTTAATTCCGCATTATTGACCATTAGATTAGCCATCACCTATTCACCCCCCTCTAGGTGATTACAGGTTTGTCTTGAAATTGCTTTGAGACATCACTAAACTCTTTTACCACGGGAGTGAATATCAGAGGAATAGTGTTATCAGGCTTATCCACAATTTTTCTAACTACGAAGATTACACAAGTAGTACTACTTTTCAGGTTCTGATTGTGTGTCTCCAATTTGGCAACTACCCTATTGATATTCTCTTTCAATCGTTTTGCGTCCAAACAGAAGGCATTAGCTTTTTGAGTTAAAAATCAAGTTTTGCCATGATGTCAGCTAGGGTGGGTTGAGAGACCATGGAATCAGTGTTGGGTTCACTAACTTTTTCACGCAATTATGGGGTACCACTACGGGTTGACATGCAATGTATGACTCCTAGTATGAATGCACATTTATACTGTTTTTTATTTTGTTTTGAATTTTGAATTTGTTGTTTATTTGATTTCAAAAACTTGTCTTCAAAAATTATCGGGTCAGTCAAACCCCAATTTTACCAGTCCAATTGGCCAGGTCGGCGCAACTCAAGTGGGAGGTTTTTTGCACTTGGCGTTTCTTAATTACAGAACCGCGTTGAGCACCCTTCCTTAATAAGACACCAATCATATAGAATTTCAGGGAAAGCCTTACCTTTCAAGGTTTCCTAATTTACACTAATATTTTTTAGTTTTGAATAAAATCTAACTAGAAGAACGAAAGCAAATAAACGTGACTAATATGCAAATTCTACTTAACTGTGTTCTAATACCAAGCTGATGTGAAACGTGTACGTTTGCGGAAGTAATAGATAAAATAACTCAATTAAACATTTCACCAACAAGAACGATCGTTGGTAGGAAAATTTAAAACAGTTAATATTAGCTATATTTTTTTAGTATGCATGTATTTGATCAATTCAAATATCAAAGTACTAATTAAGTATTGTTATGATGCAGATAATAAATTTCTACTATCAATAAAGAAGTCAAGCAAATACAAAAAAGAAGCAGATCACATACTCGCATTTTTAAGTGAATAATAGATCAAAATTGATAATAAATTAGAGATGTATATCCGACATGTACATAAACAGTTTATGGATTGAAATTGTACCTCTTGAATTACCTGTGAAATAAACCTAGTTTCCTTTGTTTTCTTCCTCTGAGATTCTCTGAGATCCTTTAGTGTTGTAGCTCTTTCTGTCATGAATCCAACGCTTCAGCATGATTTGGACTTTGAATGAGTGAGATATGACCCGAATAAGCATGCTTACTGGTGCAAAATTTTGCTCACGGAATCTATTTTCTTCTTGATTTTGGTGGCCTAAAAAAGGCCTGGATGGCCTCAGCTTCAGCAGTAAAATGAGAGTAACAATGGGCGTCTAGATCGACAGTAGACGTGGTGAGAGAAAGAGATTCGACAACACTTTTAAAGAGGAAATGGAATTTGTTGTGAAGAGATTGAAAGAGGGGAAATAGGATTTTGATAAACTAATTAGGGCATCCCGCCACTAAACGGGATTTAATAGGGCATCCCACAACTATTAGAAAGAGGATTCAATATCCACAGCCAACTCACAAAGAGAATAGCAAATTTTCATTAATTTCATTGTTCATTGAAAAAGTGCATACATTGGACCTTTATATAGGCTACAAAATTATATATCCTACTTCTATTTTGGTTACATAATCCAAGTCCTAAAAGAAATCAAAAGTTTAAAAGAAAGAGAAAATGCATAAAAAGAAAACAAGTAATCATACTACAAATCAGATTACTAAAAAAAAAAAATACAAGAAATAAAAACTAGAAATCCTAATGCTAGAACTACCGAATCTATGTTGAGTTGACACGTCTTCTCCAACGATGAAAGATTTGTCATCTCTTCATTCCGTTGTCGGCACCAATATGATTATATGAGAGGGTCCTCCTGTTATCTTCACTCCAGTAATTGTGCAATTAAAAGCAACATGCAATAATGTGTAGGGAAACTGAAAGAAAGGTAAATGCCTGAAGAAGGCTAATAAAGGTGGATCTAAGAGAACTTTAAAATATCAACACACCATGAGAAGTTCACACTGGTCATATTTTGGCCAGGATGTTAAAAAAGAACTTGTTTAACTAAGTGGGAATTGAAGTTAGTGGGAAGGGGAACTATTTGAATATTTGACACAACTCTGCAATCATGGCCTCCTGCATTGCTATGCCAATAATACTCCTATACAAGGAGTTGGAGTTCAAAGAGAAACACGTTCCCTCAGATGGAAACTCTTTCTTCAGGATAGAGACCCCAAGGTCCTACTTCACTTCATTCTTCTTAATCATTTTCCACTACAACTACTCCCAAGGTACGAGCAAGAATATGACTCAGGTACAGGCCAAGATTTTACAGATATGGGATTTCTGCCAGTGTTAAAGTCTCAGTTCACTAGAAAAGCATCCATGCTGTTTATGGTCCTTCCTTCCATTAGTGGACATTTCTTGAGATAATGCAGGAAAGTCCGATCATGTCAGGTTTACTGCAAGTCCTATCTTATTCAGGGAATATATGACAAAGTTATAATATAGTTTGATGTTTAGCAAAACCATTAGAATTACAAGAATATAGGATAATTTCATCAATTCTTGACAGTTCTGGTTCATACACTTTTTTGTGCCCAATAATAGATACAAGTCAGTTATACATGTTTCTCTGGGCTATCATTCTTTCAAGCTATTTCCTTTTATTGGAGAATTTAGACAACTGATGCAAATTCTTCCTCAGATCTAATTATTTGTACATATATATATATATACATATATATATATATATAGATATACATATATATATATAGACACACACACACACACACACACACACACACACACACATATAGATATACATACATACATATATATACATACATATATATATATATATATATATATAGAGAGAGAGAGAAAAATGTATATCAGCCTGCGGCTGAGAGAACTCTCTCAGCCTGCGGTGACGTGGCTCAATTTTGTCACCCCACTAACTTGCGGCCCACTTATAGGAAGAAGTTAAATTACCAAATACCCCTTATGAAAAGCTACTCTTTCGGTAACTTTCGTTATTATTTATTATTATTTGCCCAAAAGGCAATTTTTGGAGCGCACGTTGTCAGACTTAGATTATTGTTTATTATTATTATTTTCTCTTTTTTTTGCCGCTCTTTAAGGATTTAGGTACAGTCATCTACAGTGCAAACATAATCTACTGCGACCCGGGTCGACACTGCGACCAAGGTCGCAATCATCTACAGTGCAAACATAATCTACTGTGACCCGGGTTGACACTGCGACCTAGGTCGCAGTCATCTACAGTGCAAACACAAACAACTGCGACCCGGGTCGACACTGCGACCAAGGTCGCATAAGACTACAGTGCGAACACAAACTTTTACAGCGACTCTAGTCGACACTGCGACCAAGGTCGCAGTCATCTACAGTGCAAATATAAACAAATGCAACCAAGGTAGACCCGGGTCGACACTGCGACCAAGGTCGCAATCATCTACAGTGCAAACACAAACAACTGCGAAACGGGTCGACACTGCAACCCGGGTAAACACGGCGACGAAGGTCGCATAAGACTACAGTGCAAAAATAAACAACTGCGACCCAGGAATGATGAAGGAAGTTTCATATACTGCGACCATCGTCGCATTCGTCTAAAAGGAAAAGTCCAAAAAAAAAAAACATTCTGAGACGCACAGATCTGAAGATAAAATTTTAACAACTGTGACCATTGTCGGGTGAAATTTTAGAGCTGAAATTTTTTTTGAAAGGCAACTTTCTTACATAAGGTAAAAAAATGTGACAGAGGGTATTTTCGGAAGATACATTGTTGAGGTGACTGACATTAAATTGGGCGGGATTTTTCATCTTTTTGTCCGCCAAATTTTATGAGAAGTGTGTGGCTATGATGTTGCCACGTCCTGCCAGCTGAGAAACTCTCTTAGCCTGCCGGCTGAGGTACAGTAACCCCATATATATATAGACACACACATATACATATTTTTATATAGTCAGTTATACATGTTTCTCTGGGCTATCATTCTTTCAAACTATTTCCTTTTATTGGAGAATTTAGACAACTGATGCAAATTCTTCCTCAGATCTAATTATTTGTAACTTTCACACACACACACACACACACATGCATGCCTTTTGTGCTTTGCTTTAGCAAATTGTAAATGAGCTATTAGTCTAGGAATAGAACCTGTGCATACATAGAAGGGTACTCATGGTTTAAATCTACAATGGAGACCTACTAGAGGGTATTTCAAGGTCCTACAAGCAAGCAATTCAGTGGGATGCGCTCTTTTCAGATACTATGAATAGCTTGAATTTCAAACCTTTGACGAGAGAAGTAATTTATAGGCATAAAAAAGATGCAAAAATTTATTAGAAAGGACACATTGATTACCTTCTTCTGAAAGGATTGCCAGTCCATCTGCTGCCAAACTTCGATGGAAAGATACACCAGTTCGCAGGTATTGGGGAGCACGGTAATGCACACCTAACAAAAGGCTGTAGTCCATTATGTGCTGTGTTTCCAAGAATTTACTATCAATCTCAATCTGCCTGCAGGAGGTATCAAAATAGTCACAATCAAGGCAAAAATAGGCAACCAAAATAAGCAATAGAAATCTACCATACACTTGTTAACTATGACTATCTAATTAAAGAAAAACTATGACACCTTTTATGATCATAAGGAATGACTACATCATAAAAGATTAATCACAATAAAAAATATAAGATTATTAGCCTAAGTTCAACTATAAGTGTGTGGGTATTTGAATCCATTTAGATCTTTGTCATTTTACGCTCAAATAAGAACATAACACCCAAAGTTAACATGTTAAGGGAAATTTGGCAGCTGGTTCCCTGTTGTGTGGTGCTTAACCTGCAAGACCAAGAAGGCAGGTCCACCTGCTCACCAACCAGCCTTTTAAGGTTTTAAGCACATAATAAGCTAATGTAAGTCGAGGGTTAAAAGACTAATTGGGTGAAAGAAAAAGGATAGTGATGCGGACATCAAGAGTTGAAGCAGGCAAAAGATTCCAGTCCAGATTGATTGTTGAAGACTTTTATGTGTTTTCTTTTATGCATTTTTCTCTTTTTAGTTGTGTTTTAGGAGTTGGAGATTTTATTTAGTACCACACCGGTTGTGATTTGGAACAACAAACTTGTAAGTCTATTACTAAACTCTTGTTTTAGATTTTTAATTAATGAAGAATATTTGATTAAAGCTTATATTGTGATAAGATTGTTATCTCAATTTGTTTAGGTTAAATCTTAATTACCCTATCAAAATCCTAATGTTGTGATAAGATTGTTACCTCAATTTGTTTAGGTTAAATCTTAATTACTCTATCAAAAGCCTAATCCCCACTTTAATCCCCTCTCTCCTTCCCCGAACAACCATCTTCTCTCTCTCTCTCTCTCTCTCTCTCTCTCTCTCTCTCTCTCTCTCCCCCCCCCCCCCCCCGTCCCTCCCCCCCCCCAAAAGCCAACAACAAACCCATCTCTTTGTTTTCCTCTTCATCTCTCTCCCCTACAACAGCACCTACCAAACCCTTGCACCTCTCTCTTCGCCTTGTCTCACACGAGCGCGACACCTACCCTCTCTTTCACTTCCCTCGTCACCACCACCTCCCCCCTCAACCGCCGCCAACACCCGCGCCAGGCGCGAGCTCGTGCGACACCCGAGCACTCGCGGCGCCGGCCACGAACACAGCCACGCCTAGCCGCCACCTCCACCTCCTACGCTAGCCGGCTTCCCACTACCTGCACCCATCGAGAACGAAAGAGAAGTAGAAGAGGTCAAGTGGGTTCCAAAATACAACCCGACCCGAACCCGTATCCAAGGAGGTAAATAAAACTTTGGGTTTAAGTTGTAAACCCACGAAGAAACAACCCGACTCGTTTGCTACAATAGCGGAACCAGAAGCACAGTAAAAGTTCACAAGGTACAGTAGCGGGTTCAAAAATCAGACCCGTTAGTGCACCGTATTCATTCTCAGCCCATAACTTGCACAACTGGTGTCCGATTCAGACGTTTCTCGAGCCCTTGCGATCGTGGCAATGAGATTTATGTACCGACATCCTTTACAGTTCACTGAGATCCCTGTACAAATTTCTTACACGGTCTTTTACTTGAGGGTTTTGATAAATGTCTAATATTTTATCGATTATATATATTGCCACAAATATTGTGAGACTGTGAGATTCTATTAATCCTGTGATTGCTAGTCATATGTATTGATTTTACAACTTACCTTCATAACCAGTAATGCATCATTTTATTTTAGATTGAGAACGGTACAACTGCACCTGCACATTTTGTAAAACCCATCATCTTGCTTTATTAGCTTTTATTATTTTCCTACTCAAAATTATTTTGTTGGTGAAACGTAGCAAAGTTTTGTTCTATCACTGATTTCTGACTCACACACAACTCTGTTTCACATCATGTTGGTATCAGAGCACGATTAGAGTAGGATCTGCATCACGTAGGAATTTGTTAGGGAATTTTAATGCTTTCTTGCATTAAAAAAAATCATCTAGTTTAGATTTGCAACTCTTTATACTCATTTAGGTTTTGTGTAGTATATGCACACCCGTAATAGTCACCCATATCTATTCGGAGAGTCTAGCAAGTGTCACACCACCTCAATAGATCCCCAGCGGATTACAGTAATATTCTCTGAGATAAATGCCAAGTTAGATGCCCCTAAGACTTTCGAAGAGAGGCTGACCAAAGTGGAATCCACACGTAATCAAACCCCACCAAGAAATAACCGACGTAACATCGATAACCCACCCAATCTAAATGCTCTATATCTGAAAAGTATCAAGATCGATGTCCCTAACTTTGATGGACATCACGATTCACAACTTTTCATAGATTGGACCCTCCAACTAGATATGTACTTCACATGGTACGAACTCACTGAGCCTAGGAAAGTTAAGTGCGTTGTTATGAAACTATCTGGTCAAGCTAGTCAGTATTGGACCAACTTAGAAAATAGGCGTGCAGCCCGAGATCAACCACCGATTGACACATGGGATAGGATGAAAGAAAAGTTAAAAATAAAGTATGTGCCACCATTGTTTAGGGCTCCTCTCATAGACAATTGACACCAATACACTTAAGGTAACAAATCCCAAGGAGTATGTCGAGAAATTTGATGAATTCCTCATCAGATGCAGAGCCCTCCATAAGGAAGGGGAAGCTCAAATTCTTTCTGGATTCAGAATGGCCTTAGAGATGACCTACGAACTGAATTGTTAGTTAGAGAAGTCAACGAGTTAGAGGCAGCATATGCGTTAGTCCAAGATCTAGATTCTATTAGGACCAACACACCTTCAAGAGTCACGATTATAAAGCCTCAGTGTCTAGACCTTCTCCAGCTCCTCAACCCAATAGGTCTAGTACCCAAACCCCTTCATATAAGAATGACATCAAGGGTAAGAACCTTGAACGGGACAACAAAAACAAGAGCCCCGAGTTCTCAAAAGTTGGTTCCACAATCAAGTGCTACAAATGCCAAGGTTACGGACACTTAGCTGCCAGTTGTCCTATTCTCATCAAAATCACTATAATAGACTGACCGAGGCTACTGAACCAGCTTTGATGTGTACATCTTTGAAGGAGAAGATTATGAAATAGATGAAGAGCCACAAGTGATGATGTTGGTCTCAAATGTATTAATCAAACACCATTAACTCACTTATCTGTTATTAGATGTACCCCCTCCCAACCAACTAAATGGACGATTGGACAAAATGTTGCCTTCCACACGTTCACCAAAATTGAAAACAAAAATTGTAAAGTGATTGTGGGCAGTGGAAGCTATGTCAATGGAATATCATTTAAGTCGCTTGAAATTCTTGGATTAGAGGTTGTACCCCATCTCCACCCATTCAAAGTATCATGGATTGACTCCACAGCGCTTGAGATCAAATAACAATGTCTGTAAATTTCAATCATCATAATGATAAGATCTGGTGTGATGTGATCACCATGAACATGGGTCAAGTCAATATTAGGTAAACCATAGTTATTCGAAAAAATGTCACCATTTACGGTCGATCTAACTGTTGGTCCTGAGATGATGCCAATTGTGGATCTAAAATATATGAGTCAACACTCACAAGAATATTAGTATAAAGAAATAAACGTACTTGCACATAAAGAAAACAAATCACAGAAAAGATAACAATCGCAAACACGAGTGATTTATCCTGGTTCGGTCCTCGTGACCTACATCCAGTCCCCAAGCCTCCCGCTTGAGATTTTCCTTTATCCGTGACTTTGTACACCCAAAATCAACACCTTGCACACTACTTGACAAATCCCCTTTGCCAAATGTGTACAACTCTTCTTACAACCAAGAAGACACAACACCTTGTACAACCTCTCTTCTACACCAAGAAGACACTCTCGTACAATGCTTCCTTTGAGTGATTACAACCTTTCCTATAAGCCTTGATTCAGTATGTGATCGTGGACAAGAGCTATTATAGGTGAACTTTCAGAGATCTTCACAAAAGAGTAGGAATTGGTGAAGAACTGGAAGTGAGAACAGTTTTCAGAGAACCAGAATATTTTTCAGAGTTTTGGTCAGAAAACTATATACTTGATTGGTATTTTTAGTCTAAGATAACAACCCTATTTATAGCTGAACTCTAGGGTTAGTTAGGGTAGTTATTAGGACCATTTTGAATGTTTAAACGTTGGATCACATTGAAGGAAATACCAGAAAAACAGAAACTGTCAATGGGTTAGACTAGGGTAGGCAAATTTCTCAAGGTTAGTCGACTATAGAAAAGACCAAGTCGACTAGGTCATGATAAACTCAAACGACAAGTTTCTGAAAACTGAACCAAGTCGACCAGAACTATATTATAAGTCGACTAGGCCATCTATTAGTCGACTAGGTATCCTGTTAAGTCGACTAGTAGTGACAAACAGAGAGTTGGGATCTTTCAGGACAAAAAGCTAGTCGACTAGGGAAATTGATAAGTCGACTATACTCTTTATAAGTCGACTATAATAGGCTATAAGTCAACTAAGAGACTATGATGTGTGTGTGTCAAGGCTTTTAACATGCTATCAATAATTACAATACACATCATTATCAACTCTCCTTGGGAAGTCTTGATCATGAAGAACTCTTGAATAGGCTTGTGATAGAGCTCCAAATGATATAACTTCACAAATGTCTCATCAAAAGCAAGTTTCAACATTCTCCCCCTTTTTGATGATGACATTTTGTGTGCACAAATGCTCCCCCTGCAGGAAATAAGTTATATGTTCTCCTCCTGCAGAAAATGGGTTATAACAGATATAGAAACACTTGTGTTCTCCCCCTGCAACAAATATATTATAACATGTATATATATGATAAATATTTAAAGTAATGTCCTTATCAAACTTCTTATATGGTACCTGAAAGAATAAACATTAGATGGTATCAATCTTAAGAGTAAAACATTAACCTTTAGGAGACCAAACCCAATTTGAATTTGGTTTCCATCTGTTAGTATACACATAATTGCATGAATTACATATATCATGTATGTATGATGCAATATAAGTATTTTTTTTTAAGAATCCATATAAACTTATTCTTAATTCTTTTTGAAACAATATCAGACTTTCTTTTCACAAAAGAATTATATGGATTAATAACATATGAAGATTTTTTAAAAATCCAAGACCATAATGATTATGTGACATTTTTTGATATGTAACAAATCATTCAACTTTTCTTTTCCTTGATTAAACTTAGTCATATTTTTCAAAATATCTTCATATTTCATTTTGAAAACTGACATTTCTTTATCTAACATAGAAATTCTATCATTTAAAGACACAGTTTCCTTTTTAAGCAAAATATTTTCTTTTATAAAATTCTCATTATCCTTTTTTAATGATGATATCACTATTTCAAAATCATCTTTTTGAGAATTTATAGAAGAAACTTGAGAGACATAACATGAATTTTCTTTGAAAAGTTTTTCATTTTCCTTTAATAAAACTTTATTCTTCATTTTTCATTCTTTAGATCATTGAATAATTCATGGAATGCATCTAAAAGTTCAGTAAATTATACCTCATCTTCTTCTAGCGTCATGTAACAGATGTTGGCATGTTCAGTGGTTTCTTCTTCGTCAGAGGAAGAGGAATCACTGTTTTCCTATGATGCTTGGTAGTCTTTCTTCTTTCTGAACTTTTTGCTCTTGAATTTACCTTTGTTTTTGAGCAAAGGGCAATCCTTCTTCATATGACCTGTTTTATTATAATTAAACATTTAAATTTACCTTGCTTTAAGAATCTTCTGAATTTTCTTGAAAGCATTGCCATCTCCTCTTCATCGTCATCTGAATTGTCCGTGTCTGAGGATGCATGGAAGGCAAGTTCTTTCTTCTTTGAGAGAGATTGTTGTTCATCCTTCTTTCTTTCTTCGAGTTGCACTTCATATGCCATTAGATTACCAATAGGTTTTCTAATGACATTGTTGAGAGATCATTCGCTTCTTCGATTGCGGTTGTCTTCTTTTTCCAATCTGATGTGAGTGCACGAAGGATCTTGCGAACTTTTCTACTTGGGTGTATTCCTTTCCAAGGAATGCTAAGGAATTGGTAATGTCGGTGAATCTTGTAACCATTTCTGAGATGGTTTCATTCTCCTTCATTTTGAATAGTTCAAACCTGTGGACAAGAACAGAAATCTTAGATTCTTTAACCTTATTTGTGCCTTCATGTGTTACCTGAAGAGTGTACCATATTTGATTTGCAGAAGTGGCTGTTGACACACGGTTGAATTCTTCTTTGGTTTAGGCACAGAATAAAGCATTCATCGCTTTGGCGTCAAGGTTCGCATTCTTCTTTTGATCATCACTCCAAGCGTTGCAGTGGGTAGTCGGTTTGGTGTACGATACTTCTACAATGTTCCAAAGTTCGTAATTGAGCAATTGCAAGTAGATCTTCATTCTACACTTCCAAAAGTTGTAGTTGGATCCGTCAAATAGCGGTGGACGTTGTGTAGAATGTCCTTCTTTAAATTGTGACGAAGGGAACTCCGTTGCCATCCTTGTAAATTGTTGACTAGGTATGCAGGGCTCTGATACCAAATGTTGGTCCCGAGATGATGCCAATTGTGGATCTAAAATATACTAGTCAACACTCACAAGAATATTAGTATAAAGAAACAAACGTACTTGCACATAAAGAAAACAAATCACAAAAAAGATAACAATCGCAAACACGAATGATTTATCCTGGTTCGGTCCTCGTGACCTACATCCAGTCCCCAAACCTCCCGCTTGAGATTTTTCATTTATTCTTGACTTTGTACACCCAAAATCAACACCTTGCACACCACTTGACAAATCCCCTTTGCCAAATGTGTACAACTCTTCTTACAACTAAGAAGACACAACACCTTGTACAACCTCTCTTCTACACCAAGAAGACGCTCTTGTACAATGCTTCCTTTGAGTGATTACAACCTTTCCTATAAGTCTTGATTCAGTATGTGATCGTGGACAAGGGCTATTATAGGTGAACTTTCATAGATCTTCACAAAAGAGTAGGAATTGGTGAAGAGCTGGAAGTGAGAACAGTTTTCAGAGAACCAGAATATTTTTCAGAGTTTTGGTCAGAAAACTATATACTTGAATTGGTATTTTTAGTGTAAGATAACAACCCTATTTATAGCTGAACTCTAGGGTTAGTTAGGGTAGTTATTAGGACCATTTTGAATGTTTAAACGTTGGATAACGTTGAAGGAAATACCAGAAAAACAGAAACTGTCCAACAGTCAGAAACTGCCATTAGTCGACTTGAGATATGGGTTAGTCGACTAGGGTAGGCAAATTTCTCAAGCTTAGTCGACTATAGAAAAGACCAAGTCGACTAGGTCATGATAAACTCAAACGACAAGTTTCTGGAAACTGAACCAAGTCGACCAGAACTATATTATAAGTCGACTAGGCCATCTATTAGTCGACTAGGTATCCTGTTAAGTCGACTAGTAATGACAAACAGAGAGTTGGGATCTTTCAGGACAAAAAGCTAGTCGACTAGAGAAATTGATAAGTCGACTATACTCTTTATAAGTCGACTATAATAGGCTATAAGTCGACTAAGAGACTATGATGTGTGTGTGTGTGTGTGTCAAGGCTCTTAACATGTCAAGGCTTTTAATATGCTATCAATAATTACAATACACATCATTATCAACTCTCCTTGGGAAGTCTTGATCATGAAGAACTCTTGAATAGGCTTGTGATAGAGCTCCAAATGATATAGCTTCACAAATGTCTCACCAAAAGCAAGTTTCAACACTAACATGTGTCAATTTAAGCATGAGGGTAAGCAGATTAAGCTACTACCCGTGAGACTCAAGACTGGACAACCCAAGCAAACATCCACCTTGGCTTTGTTGCCAACCCCACCTTCCCCATCTTTCATTGCTATTGCTCCTTCCCTATCTCTCATTAGTCATGCATACCATATCTGCAAACCGCTTCCTCCCTTACTGCTGACATTATTCCACTATAAAGCATTCGAGTCTGCATTTGCATTTGTATCACACACACATGCACAAACTATGCAAGGA
>JAVJIF010024214.1:0-28514 GCA_038442645.1 Agave tequilana
AGAGTATATTCTAATAAAGGTCCCGAGGACCCAAACTTGTTACTGTATTTTAACTTCATTTTAAATTAGTGAAACTACAACGTAAAAAACTATAGTAATGATTTATGAATTCTAGTTTGCAATTTATACTTACGATTTAAACGAGCTAAATTTAAGAAAAATGAATTCTTGGTTTAGCAGTGCCCAAGCTTGGAGAGAAAGATACAGGGTGCCTTACTTTCTGTATAGTAGCACTCGGTTATGTCCAAATCCAAAACCCAACTCAAATGGGACTTCTTTTTCTTCTGTTCAACAATTTCATGGACTTCTTAATTTGGTTGTGATGAGATTACATACGAGAGATGCTAGTTGATATGTGTAAGTGGTGGTCACACAGATCAGATAGAGGTTTTCTCCTGTGGCTCAGATACAAATTTTGTTCTTTTTCTCTGACTTCATTTTCGCGCGAAAGAGAAACACCACAATCGGGATTTGCTGTTGCCGCCCTCCTCGCTCCCCTCCCACCTTCCCTCTCCGGCCTCCTCCTCCTCCTCCTCCTCCTTTCGCCGCCCTCCTCCATCTTCGAAGAGAAGCGAGAATTTGGGACCCGAGTGATTTTGTGGATGGGCACGTGAGAGAGATGACGTGGTGGGGCCCACTGTTCCATAGGCCGGCCAAGATTTTGAAGCCAGTAAATTTCAAGCCCGGGCAACACACGTACAAGTAACCAATTGGAAGTCAACTGACCCCGTGCACTGTGCACGTTATCTTTTGATTTAACCTTTTGTTACCACTTACCGTCTCCCTCTGAGATCAGCAGGAACACAAATGCAGCTATAATTTTTTCTGTGTAAAGGCAATTTGACTAAATTTGTAAAAAAGAAGAAGAATCTGCAGTTGCAGTCTGCATTATATTAACAGTAGAAAATGGCCACAGAATACAAATATCAGCAATTCAATCGAATTCGTCAATATTCCTAATAAGTGCCCTAATAGGGGACCTTTTTGCACATCAAATAATAAGAAAAATTATAAAAGCTACCTAGAATTGTCTAAATGATTGGTCCTGATTGCAAAAATTATTGTGGCAGTGTTCTCTTCTCCATGAGCTCCAAATACTAGGAACAATCACGATGCGTGTGTTTCTTCTTCGTCTTCCTCATCGGACATGGAGGAGCCACCAGTGCCCCTCTCCGGGTCATAATCGCTGCCCTGCAGCTCGGTCCCGCTCTTCTTCGGCCTTCCCCTGACACCGATCCTTCTCTGGTGTTCTGAAGAAAATCGATGACATCAAATGCAGTTCACTAGCTCAGTCAAGATCCTCAGGTGTCAGAAATGGCATGTAACATGTAAAACTGGGAGTTTATCAGGTTTTGTTACTTTTGTTGGTGATAGCGTTGCGTGTCAGTGCAAGGAACTCTTCCCACTTGTACTGGCTCAGCTCTTGCTTCTCCTCCTCCGAAAGCTCAAAGTTGGGCTCTCTCCCGCACATAAAAGCCGCCCTGTGTAAAAATATATGCATGTTAAAAGCTGTATGATTACAATTGTCTTACTAATCAGTGCAGAACAGTTATGATGACTAAACTGCATGTCGTGTTTCCTCTCGGTAGTTATTGCTATTGACAGTAAAGACGATTAATAAGCAAAACAAAAATCGCAACATGGAGAGACTTCAGATTCTTATTAATAATTAAACATATGTATTCAGCTGTAGAAACTATGCACCTGAGATCCTTTGCATCTGCCAATAGCCTAATTTAGTTCAATCAATGATGACGCTTGTGTATGAAACTATAATTTGAACACCGTCATCAAGGAGATGAGAACTACATGATGAGCAACTTGAATCACCTTATAAGAATTTGTGCTTATATATGAGTAAGACTCTGCCTAATGTTTTATCCATCTAGGCACAGGTACACAAGAAGCAATCAATCACTGATTTCAACCAGTGTGAAGAAAAGAAGTACCAAAATGAGTTGGTGACCCCAACAAAGACTTGAGTTTACACATTAGCTAGCGCTACTGCACATAAGGCAGGGATAATTGTAAGAATTTTGATAAAACCATCAAGGTCATGGAGAATTGTGGGCCAAGCTGAAGGCCTCATGAAAGCAATGTTTCCGAAGTGGGACTACATTGTACAACTGGTCGGGGTGTGATAATTTTGTAACTGTTATAACTTGTTCTACATGAAAAAGCAAATAAAAATGTATAAGATAGATCTAAGTGTTCTAGATGGTCCTAGAAGAAAATGAATAAATGATGAGAGAGAGCTAATTTCCCCTCAGCAAGTCTTTTTGTTGAAATGGGCAATCGAAAGGAAATTGCAGTCACAGATTTTCTTAGAGCCTAAAAATTATAAAATAAAAGAAAACTGAGATTATGCCAATGGCTCCCTTTTTTTTTAGAATCACTCTGATTCCATCCTATTCTCTCAAGAAAAGATGGATTCAATCTCTTCTTCTACGCAAGCACCATTAAACTAAACGGTAACAGATCATTTCTTCACACAGAATCACTTGTTCCTATCCCTCCATTTTGTATTGGTACACCAATCAAAACCTTAGAAGTTCCACCAATTAGTATTTAGAAAATATTACTGTTTTAAACACTGTTATGGCTTCCGTATATATATCCATTTTGTCCAAGGTCAACTGTTAACCTGATAAATTGCTTAGTAAGGAATAATAGGCCAGATGTGTGGGTTGTTTTCTAAAACAACACACACACACACACACACACACACACACACACACACAGAGAGAGAGAGAGAGAGAGAGGTGGAAGTCATCCATTTTTATTTATTTAAGAAAATATCTGAAAAGTACACAGACTAATAACAACATAAGAAAACAAAATAACCGTCTCCGTTAAAATTTTTAAAGAACACTTTTACAAATTACCTCAATTTTATCAACATAACATTCTCTTGTCTGCTAGGATTTATGGCATGCGACCAAAATATGAATGCATATGGTTTATAGTGATAACAGGGAACAGTGATGACGTAAAGGATAAAGAAAATGAGCTGAGACTTTGGAGTAAGGTTCAGGAGAAAAAATACCATGAAATAGCAGATGATATAATCAACAAAGAAAAGGTGATATAATCAACAAAGAAAAGGTAAACATCTTGCAAATAGAGCTTATACTACCACAACATTGGGACACAATAGCAAACATTAATTAAAAAAAAAATCTTATTCCATCCAGTAGCGTAGGAGTTCCATGATAGGCATGGGGTCCATTCATTTCTGTGGAATTTGTGCTTCATGTTTAACTCCCTCACACTAGTACGCAAGATTTTGGAAGGCATCATAAAATCAAGAGTCGAAAATCAAATAAGGATTATGAAGCATGCAGCTCTGTAGTTCGTATTTGCTAGACTCAAGTTTTTGCTCTCCAAGATTCTGAAGACTGTTATGATTGTCCAGAAGACAGAATTATATTGGTAACGCAAAATCATTGTTATTTGGCAACAATGCGGGAAAAGATAAAGAAGATTGCATGTCCTGATTAGAGAAAATAAAGAAATATATGCATTGTCATATCATGTTAATATAGAATAACAATCAGTATTTAAGATATCTAATTTTCTAAAATATTCCAAAGCCATCTACTACATTATATCTTTAGTAAATCAGGCAACTATGGTGGTAAGACACCACAGAAAATCAACCGTTTCAGGCATATGAATGAAAATAATGACCATGTTCTGATTCTCTAACTAAGTAGTTACCTGTCATACAATCTGGCTGCTGCTTCTTGTGATCCAACAGTGCCCAAGTGGATCTGTTTCTTGTCAACTTTTATTGCCGCCTGCCATTTCATATTTTTGAAATAGACACCCCTCATTATGCATGGCTCTTGGTCTTCATAGTGCTTTCTCCTATGTCGCTTCCTGCGCTTCACTTTTTACCTGTGAAGAGAAATATCAAACCTTTAACAACTTGCAGCAATCAGGAGTTTTGGATTAAACATAAAAAAATTCTGAATCAACCATTCCAATTTTAAAAAAAAATAGTGAAATTTCTCAATTACCTCTTACTTTTCCCTTGGTTTAATCACCTAGATATGCATAATGCTGACTCCGGATGGTTTAGTTAAGAATATTTTGCATTATATTCTTCCTCCAGAGCAATGCCATCAAATAATTCTCGTAAGGGTCAACCATAGTTACATTCTAATTGCTCTTTCTTCTTCCTTTTTTTTTTATTGTAAGTTGGTTGGTTATGGTTCATATTCATTAAACAGACCTATCATGTGCAATACCAAAAAGAAAAACAGAGAAAGGGGGGAAAAAAGGTCGAAGTCGAAGGTGATATAGGAAATTAAGAGCCTATGGAAAATTTCATCTCCACCGAAGATTAAGGCTTTCCTCTAGCTTCTGGAAGATGTCTTCGTTTTTGCCTAGAGTGGGATACAAGCTGTGATTGTCCGGTTCTGCCTAGAGTTTTATGAAGCGCCAGCCACTGTTATTATAGTGCAGTAGAAGCCACACCATTTGGGAAATTAAATGCCAGCCACTCTTTCATCTTGACTGGTTGAGGTCACTGACCCATGGGGTGAGCAAAGAATTAACTAGATATAGGCAATCTAGGAAAACCTGGAAAATTATGATAGCTGCCGCACATTTGAATCTATGGTTGGATAAAAATGACATGATACGCGAGCGTGTGGGTGGGTGATTTTTTTTGTGTGTGTGCGTGTGTGTTTGGTTTTTTTTTTTTTTTTTTTTTTTTTTTTTTTTTTTTTTTTTTTTTTGGCCGGGGTGGGGGGGGGGGGGGGGTGGGGGGTGGGGGGGGGGGGGGTGGGGGTGCCTATTTCCTTCTAGTAAAGGATCTTCCCCTCTATCTTGTAATATTTATGTTTAAAATGTCCAACACTGTGTTTCATGATCTGACGCCTGTTTCAGTTAGCTTGTTTCTTTTTTGAGGTGAGGGGAGAGGCTTTTTGTCAGGCTGTACATCATTATTGTACCCTTTTGGAACTTGCTTCTTTTTAATGGAACGAGAGGGGGTTATTCCCAACTGTTTATACTTCAAAAAAAACAAAGTCCCACGCTCTGTTGTGCTGTGATGGTTCATTATTTGTGTGGGTTGAAGTTAATGAACGTGGATGTGGAACAACAGATATATGTGTGGTATTATATAATGTCTGTCTCTGGTATTCAAGATCTTTATGGAACTTTTTGTTTCACCGTATGCTCATTAACAAAATGAGTGGAAAGCCCTCTTTTCTTTCAGACATATATTTAGGAAATTGTCAGTGAAATTATGGAGAATGCTCAAGGTAGCATAAAGATTTTCCAGAATATCCTTTGGGGAAAAGGTGTTGCAGAAAGGACTGGAGCCCAATGGTGGCATGTCTCAACCTCTATGTTCTGAGTGTTCACATCTAGATGGTCTCTGCTAAGTAGCATCCACGGCTCAATACCAACTTTGCTAAATGAGCAACCTTGCTGATAGAATCAATAGTTAAAGACTCGAGATAAATGGCTCAATACCAACTTTGCTAAATGAGCAACCTTGCTGATGGAATCAATAATTGTAGACTCGAGATGTATGCATTGTGGCAGGTTTGGTCTTTTGATGAAGGCTTTGTCACTGGATAACATGTTTTGTCCTCATGTTCCACCCTCATGATGCTCAGACTCTTAGGCAACCCTCCTATAGAAGGCCCAAATTATATCTTTTCATTAATTAAGATGTCCCGTATTATATTCCTTCTGTATATCCTCCTCCTTTCTAGATTTCATCAATCCTTTTTGTCACTAATAGCAATTGGAGCTGTATATTTTCTTAACTGGTGTCACAGTTGGAGGTTCTTTGAGCAACAGAAAGCCATGAGCCCTGAACTTAGACGTAGCAGCGTTCAAGAAATTAGCCGTATTTGGAGGAAGGGGAAAAAAATCTTAATCTTATATACTTACTTTGAACTAGGGCCCAACCAAGAGAAAAAGGAGTTCTTAAATTGGTCATATAAGAGAGCAGTATCCATTGGAAATGCTAGTTATCTCATGAATAGTTTGCAACCCGAGATAAAGTGGAATTGCTTTAAAAAAAACATTGAATCTATTGATTTTTCTCAGCATGACAATTCTGTTAAGCTTTATCCACAAGAAACCTAGGAATTGATGATGCGACTTATGATCTGCATTTGATTGACTGATGCTATTTTACTGCCTGGACTAGCAATTGTGGCTCTATGTACTTATATTAGGTTTTAGCTTTTTTCTTTGCTTTTGAGGGTCTGGTTAAGTGAGATGTCACAAATGTTTGTAACCCTCTACTTTGGGAACTGTTCATTAAGCTCTTTTAACTAGAGGGGGGTCATTTGCTTTACTGTTTATCAAATCTCTCTCTCTCTCTCTCTCTCTCTCTCTCTCTCTCTCTCTCTCTCTCTCTCTCTCTCTCTCACACACACACACACACACACACACACACACACAAAAGGAAGGAAGAAAAGAAAGACTCTAGGAGAGGAATTATTTTTGTGAGCGGGGATGGTAAGACAGTGACAGCAGGGATGCCCACTACTGTCGAAGACAATAGTAAGGCTCAGAAGGAGAAGGTTGATTACTCAGAAGGAAAATTCAAAAGTTCAGTCCTTAATTAGCTGGAAGAATGATACAAATGGAATGGAATTACTTGAGAGACCACTGGCATCGAATCAAATAGAGGTCCAAATATTGCACAAGTGATGGGAGCCCAAGGACAAGAGAAAGATACCTTAAAAGGTCGAAAAAGAGGAGATGACGATAACTTGGTTGAAAGGAAAATAGTGAGATAACAAAGGCCAACATGAAGCTTGAGGCAAAATCATTATCTGTTGCAAGATATCAGCCACCAGAAGCACCGATAAGGTAAAATGTTTGAAGTATCTAAGAGGTCCAGTGTTGTCCCATCAGTTTAACACTTCAAATTTGAGAGTCAAGAGCCAAAGTGTGTTCCATAGTTGCAACACTGAATGCAACCAAATAAAGCTACTAAAACTTAAAATCAAATAGCAAAATCATGCAGAAAAGAGAGCATTAAATTCTTGGAAGGAAGCATATGGGCAAGAATAAGAACAATCGTGTCCTCCTCTCCAGATAAATACACCTCTACCAAACACAAACTTCATATGTTGTAATGAGAGTATGAGAGTGAATGAGAAATGCAACAAAAAAGTAACTTTTGTCTTGTTCACAATTTAAAGTGGTAGGCTTGTTATGTACAAGAACAATAGGATAAGTGCAGTCTTGAAAAAAACTTAGTAAATAGTCAGACTGCTAACCACTACTACTTTTTGAAGGAACATATGTTAATTTATAAAACATTCACTACAATACCTAATAACTTTAGCAGGAAAACTTAATGAATAGTTACAATGAAAGGTTCAACTTTTCAAAGTGCATGAAATGTACTGCAAGAGTAAAACAACATTTCTATTTAGATGAAACCATGTTTCCTTCAGAGTTTTCTTAAAGAATTAAAGTTTTTCTTGCGGATTTCTTAAAGAATCAAAGCTGTCCATTTCTGGATCTAAATACATTGTGTTATCTTGATGAGAGTCCATAATAGAATAATTATTCCATAGAATAAGAAGTTATTTGACACATATTATCTGGCTTGATCTACAGGGAAGAACTAACCTGGATAATAGTTACCTGTGTCATCCTTTGATGAGCTAGAAGCAGACAAATTGGAAGATGCAAGACTGGCTTCAGAATTATTTATCTGTGAGATGGATATAACTAGTAAATAATTAACTTGCACTTATAGAATAAACAAGGCAGTTTTGCCATCAATAACTTTAACTGTATCGAGAACAGAGACATACTACTTGAGATGGAAGGATGTTTATTCATAATTTATAATTTTAATAATCCTTCACTTACTATGTTTTTTTTCTTTTTTTTTCTTTTTTTTCTTTTAGAGAGAGAGAGAGAGGGCAGAGTACCCAAATTTATTAATATAGTAAAAGAATCAGAAGAGTACAGAGTAGGGAGAGAGAGAAACAGGATGCACAAAATCAGACAAGGAGAAATAACTAGCTAGCTAACTCTGTCGACCCCCACGACAGAAATAGTCCAACCACAGGGAGGAGAACCGAACAACACTATCAAATAGAGCCGTCAGGGATTTGTCGGGGGCTCGAAAAATTCTGCCGCTTCTCTCTTTTCAGACTATCAAATATCTTACATACTATGCTTGTAAGAGATATTAGTGTGTTTGGGGCTCTCTCTCTCTCTCTCTCTCTCTCTCTCTCTCTCTCTCTCTCTCTGTGTGTGTGTGTTGTGTGTGTGTGTGTGTGTGTGTGTCTTGCATAAATTGTTCATATCAGAAACAAAGCTACTAACCATAATCCTTTAACTAGTCAAAGATAAAAGCTAGGGAGAAATAATTGTTTGATTGCTATGGAACAAAAAGAAACCATGTAATATATTAAAAAATGAATAACAATATGGATCAGCATATACCGGCTTTTGATGGCTGAAAATAAATGAAGGCATAGGATGCACACTGAAGGGCTTTGCATTCTTATTAGGATTTTCCACACTGCTGCCATTCTCACTAGATCCTGGAAGCTGAACAGGTATGGCATTTCTCCCTGAAAAGTACAGATAAAACTTTTAGTTGTTCGCAAGACAATTGAAATTAGAAAGACCCATGAGAGACAACTAGTTTGTTTATTCAAGACTTATAACACTAATAATGTTAAGATTCAAAATTCATAACTGAGGCAAAGGCAAGGCTTATGAACATTCCTTTTATTTTTTTGCCACTAATAATCAATCTGAAGACCGCAAAACTGACAAGTATTGGATTTTTTTTCCTTTTATAGGAAAGTCAGGGTCTCAAACTCGAAAGCCCCTATAAATGTATTTATTGAAAAAGAGCTTGAAAACCCCAATAATGCATTTCAAGTGCTGGAAATTATGATCGTTTTTATTTAATCTCAATATGAATGGACCAGAATATCAAGCAGATTAAAGTTTTCTAAGGATGAATATGTCATAAACAGAAAGTCATCGATCAGAACATAAAGAAATAGATGGCAATGCCATAGGCATCTCAATGGTGTAAAGTGTAAACTTATCCAAACTATTATGGTATGCTGAAATAATGGATTATACCTGAACATAGACCCAAAAGCCTGCGTCTCCTTAGGCTAACCATGGTTAAACGCAGTCTTCCTATAACACTGGATCATTCGGCAACAAATTCAATAATGAATCAAAAGGTAACTAGTAATAGTGAGAATTTATTAAAAACAACAGAACTATCAGCATTAACAACAATAACAAAAACTGAGACAGTAAATTAACAACAATAACTTGGGTAACTATGGGCCTTAAGCAATGAATCCAAAATACAACCAGCCAGTGTACTACATCAATCAAGCTTTGCCTACACGAGTAATATCCCAAAACATTTTACGGTCGTACAGCAAACTATGAACAAGAATAATGACTAATGAGAAACACTTCAAAGAAGGGCATGTGCAAAAGTTAATCTAGATATAATTTAATAGCTAGAAGAAGACGAAAGAAAAACCAAATTCGGCAGGTATGTACAGAGGCTAAAAATTTACAGAAAACAATATGGTGGCTTAACTGTTATCGCCTTTCCTGGAAAACCAAAATGGAAACCTTTATCCAGACCACTTAGAAAGACCTTCCAACTTCTACTTTCAGTGGGTATTTGATTGGATAATGATGGATATTCTGTTTATGCCGCATTTAATACATTATGTGCAACCAGCATTAATGTGTAGTGTTGGTCAATAAACCAAAACTTATTATCTCAAAACATTAAAGAATTAAGAAGAAAAGAAAAGCAAAATATATTATAAGAAGCCAATTTATACAAAACCGGAATGAGAGAGTAATCTGGAATGTGAATTGGGTTACTAAGCAAGCAGTTTTTGAGTGTGCACTGCCATTTATAAGGTTGTAGAATCAGAATCAGTTCTATGTCTTCAAAGAGAAATCATGCAGAGCTCCCTCACATTTCAATTATGAATATAAGAACTAGTAGAAAGGTAAAAGATAAAATGCCATAACTGGATATGAAATTATCATCAGTTTTAGATAAGAAACTAATGCATGTCAAAATGGGTGAATTTATCAAAGATTGGTAGATAACTATCTCCTCTGGTGATGTCATGGCCTTCAGCCCCATTCATGATACGTATATGGAACCTGCACCTCAGTAATCAGATTTCGTGAGTGATTATATGCACAAGTTATGCGAATGGGTGCCATAGTTGACCAAAGCAAAAGCAAAAGCTACGCAGGAACCATATCACAAAAAATCTGAATTTACAAGTTATCAAACATGTCATTAAGTGGAATAATTTGTTGATATGCTTTCCCAAGGCATCAGTATTCATGTTCGGAAACAAAAAAAAAAAAAGGTTTTTACTTTCTAGGTGAATAGGCAATGCAAAATCCATACGCATAAGCAAACACAAAGCATATCAAGAGAAAGGGAGCAAACACATAACCACCAAAGTGTTTCCTTACAGATTTTTCGGCTAATGGATTTCCTTTTCCCATGTCTCGTCATTCTTGATGACTAAACTCACTAAACAAACAGGGCCACAAGCCCAGCAACAACAACCCCCACAACCCAAAAAATATAAATAAAAATAAAAATAAGAAAATAATCCCCGTTCAAAGAGAGAGGTCTAAAAATTCTTCTAAAAATTATACATAGAAAATCCCTGTTCCAACTTCGAACTCATTGTCATCCTATGTTAGTGCATACATAATTTAATTCACAGGAAACAAAGCAAGCAAAAGCATAGCAGAGTGTCAAGTCAACCCAAAAGTCCCAAAAATACACAACCCCATCAATCAATAAAAACCCATCATCTCCATCTAAAACCCCCATGAAAACATTATAATGAGAGAGACCCAGTTAAGAAAAAAAACATCATCGAGAGGTCAAACAAGAAGAACAACCCATGAGAGGATAAGGGTTGGTACCTGAGAGAGAGAGAGAGAGAGAGAGGTGAGGATGGGAGAGAATCAGGGGTATTACGGGGAGGCCGGCGGAGGAGATTGTGGGAATCCTGGGGGGCAGAACGGGAAGGAAAGTAGAGAAGTTGGCGAGAGAAATTGTAGGCAGCCTCCCTCCTCCCTCTCATCTACCACCTTTCTTCCATTTGTTTTTTCCTCCTAATTTTTTCTTTTTTCTTTTCCCCCTCTCTCTCTCTCTCTCATTAATTAACTAATTAATTAATTAAATTTTTGTTGCTATTACTCTCTCTTGATGAAGGGACCGCGGGGGAAACTGAGAGAGGAGATCGTTTCTTTCGTGTTTTGCCTACTCTAATGATTGTATTTCCTAATTTGCCCCTGGAGTCCGCGATGAATTACGGGAGGTGCCATCGCGCAGTTCTTGGGGAAGTGGAAATTAACCGCGGTGGGATTCTTGATCCCTGTTCATGAGGGAACGGTTTTCTCGTCGTTTCCTGGGGTGCTTGATTTTTTACATTGGAATTTTCCCTCAATATTTCCTTCAATCCCATAATAAATAAATGAGCTCTTTGTTTATTTCCCCTTTTCATTGAGGGCAGTTTGGTTTGTTGCAAGCTCGAGAAAAAGATGCAAGTGAGAAGTAAGAAGAAGGTAAAGAAAAAAACAGAAAATTGTAATGTGTGATTTTTAGTTTTTCAGTATTTAATTGTAATGTAAAAGTGTAAGTGAAAAAGTGTGTATATTTTTCAGTGTTTTGTTATTAACATGAGTTGTAAGTGAAAAAATTGACCACAAAGTTGATCGCAAAATAATATTAAAATAAATATTTATTATGAATTTTTTTTAACTATAATTGGACTGCAATAGGCATTTACATCATCACAAAATTAACTGTTTTAAGGTATAATTTATTACAAGTGACATGACCACAAAATTAATTGTAGAACCCTGCAATTAAGGAAATAATTAGTGTAAAAAGGAGGTGTAAAAAGAGAAAGGAAAAGGGATTTTTTCCATTTTCCTTTCCCTGTTACGAACAAACACCGGACGTGAAAAATGAGTTTTCTCACTTTCGTACTTTCGCCCCAACCAAACATCCCCTAAATTGACGTGCTTTTAAAACAATACATTAAATTGAATTTGCATGCAACAATGACATTTATTTTTTATTATAATAGAAAGCTTCTAAGAAATTCTTAACCGTAAGCAAAGGATATAGATATGCCAAACAAAAATAATAAATATCATCGCGAGAGTAGGTCATCAAACTGCATAACAATGTAAAAGTGAAAGAAGTAAGGTTCATCGGGAATAAAAGTGTTTCCTAAATTAAATCTATCATCTTAGATCTTATTCTTGTTAACAAACATGAGATATATGTGATATATTATATCTATACATGTGTATAGACATGTGATACATTGTATCTATACATGTATACTTTATTTATTTCATTTTCCACTTATAAATATATTGATGTAACCATTTTATGAATATATATTAAAATTTTTCCTTCTCTAAATTGTCATGGTATCAAAAAACATTCATCTGCTGATCATCTTTCTATGTTATCAATGAGCCTGCGCAGGGCCATGCTCATGCAGCTATGCCTAACGCCATGCCATCTCTTCATCTTCTGCTACTGTTAATCTTGACGGCATCTTACTACAGCGCCGCCCTCAGCCCTTGCCTCCGCAGCCGCCTTCGGCCCTCACATTTTAGCGCAGAGGCTTCTTCTTCTGAGACCTATCCAGTAACGATTTCACCATTTTCACAGTCGACGAGAGACAATCAACGAGCGATGATTTCACCATTTCTCCGTCAACAAGAGACGATCGACGAGTGATGACTTCACCATTCACGCCGTCGACGTGAGACGATCGACTAGAGTTTTTTCAAATTCTTGGTGTTTGATCTACGGTGAGTTTGAGGGGGTGTTAATAGACATGTGATCCATGTGATACATCGTATCTAGACATATGTATACATATGTGGTACATTATATCTAAACATGTATACTTTCCTTACTCTATTCTCCACTTTTATATATATTAATGTAACAATTTATGAATAAATATACAGAAATGTCTTCTTCTCCAAATTATCACTTCTTTTTGAATCGTTCCCATTTATAATGGAAGCACTCAGTTTCGTTGGATCTATGTCCATGGCCACTGGAACGAGAGAGGAGATTTTAAAAAATATATTTACTATTTCACTGAAATTTGCATAGAAATAAATAAATAGTAACAAACTGATCGATTAGGTTGAGTATTTGCTCTACACGTCTGTAAATCATAAACCAAAATTAGATCATATCAGCATGCAAAAGTTAGTAGCGAATCGTCTTCCAAATTAGTTTCTCATATAACCGTGACAATAAGTTAGGGAAATAAAATGGGAATAAGTCCTCTTTATGCAGTTTTCACCTTATATATATTTTATAGCTTGAGCTCGTGGACGAACCATCTTCACTAGCCAAAATAGTTAACCAAAATGATAGATATTTATTTTGAGTATTCACCTGATTTTTAATTTAGGACATAAGAAAATTTGCAAAATAACAAACAGAAAACTCCTTAAAAGACCACAATAGCAAAATTAGTCTCTGAACCTTTTTCATGATTGGTGCCTTGACTTTTACCCTTTTTATTATAAAAAGTATAAGAATCTACAAGTTGACTCCCATGAAGGGGGCAGTTCAATTTTGTCAAAATCCAAGGACCTACGTGCAAAATAAACTCCCCAAGGTGGCAACGTTGCTGAAAAAGAAGTGGGACCCAGAGCTGAGGTTCAGATGACCAACCGGTGGCACAATAGTAAATACGTAACCATCCAGGGGCAGTTCCGGAAACTGGAGTCAGGTTAGTTTTAATTGGCTGGAAGGCCGCAGGCACCGACGGGTGGTTGATACAAATCGCAACAAAGGTGGTGGCCATAAGGGGGTGCGGATAACGTGCTGCCCCCTCACCACTCACTTAACTAACCTGCACCCATCCTTAAAACCAACCCCCCAACCTGCCCCATCGGCAGCTGAGAGCAGGGTGCCAGTTAAGACTCGGGGAGCCGTCACCTTACGTGTCACCTCGAGAGTGATGGTTTTGGATGCTGTGGATATTTTGAAGTGGGAAGGAAGGAATCAAGGAGAAAAAGCCCAAGGTTGACCTCAACCTACACCTCTCGGCCCAACTCCCCTAATTATTATCAAGTTAATTAATCTTATCTGTAGTAATCTAGTGTATATTAGTCTTAGTTAAACATTTGTGCAAGTGTGTACGAATAATTAAGAAGGGATTAGTCTTGACCCTGTGCTTAATGCACGGCTATATTATTATACATGTAGAAAGAAGAGAGAGAGAGAGAGAGAGAGAGAGAGAGAGAGAGAGAGATGGTAATGCTTGTATGGGTCTGATTGGCCGAGCTTGGGGTGTGGGTGCACGGGACAGAGAGTTTTCACCCAATTGCCAATTGGCATGCGTTTGAAATGTTGGTGACAAGAGGGTCGGTGGGGCGCGGGTGGGCTCTTTCGCGTGAAACACCATGCGTGCTGTGGGGTATCCATCACATGGACGACCCGGAGCGGAAGAGAGAGAAAAGAAAATACATTTTGTGGTGAGATTCACAAAACGTGTTTTTGTTTTTGTCTCTCTGTTGTTCCACATCGTTCATCTGCTGTGATGGACAGCACACAACACGAAAGATCATCACCTTAGCCAACCCAGCCCGGGTCCGCGCGCGGACATGTTGATAAAAGGAAGGGGTGTGCTGTTGTTTCTTACTACTTGTTGGACTTGAGTCGAATCGTGGTCTGTTGAACCTTGATTGGGCTGGGAATTTAAGTGTAGAGGAATATAACTTGGAAGAAAATACTTGGAATTTGCTTCCAAGCGCCTTTTATAATTCATATTAAAGGACTTTATCAAATCTAGTTTGTATCTAAATTAATCTAATCAAGCTTTTAGTACTCGTGCTTTATAAGTAATTAAATATCTACTTTGGAATTAAGCCTCTGTTTAAACAAGATTGACCCAATATCAAGTCGGAATTTTGGCTTAGTCAAGAAGATCAAGTTAGAATATCAATTTAAGTAGCTTCTAATGAAGGAAGCATATTAAACTTTTATCTAAATATAGAAATATTCCTAAATTTTCAAGACTTTAATAATATCAGCTACTTATCTATATCAAATCAAAAAAGGAAAAATTCGCTGCAGCCATCTACTTTCCTTCACAATTAGGGGAAAAAAACTCATGTTCCTATTTTTATTCACTACAACCTCACCATGTCGGCATGAATTGATTCCTCTCAACCACGTCTTTATATATATTTTTATTTTCTCTTTTACCCTTCTTCATTGTCCCGGAGGTTGCTCTATGCTCAACCCTGATCCCGGTGTAAAATAATTTGCGGATCGACCTGCGCTTCATTGGGTTGGAAGGGGGAGCCACCCTCCTAGGGTCTAAGGGGCGGAGCCCCTAGACCAAAATTTTTTGGGATCGATCTTTTGCAGATCGCGTTGTTCGTGATCGCAGTGAGTTTTTGTTTGTGTTTGTGATTGATGTGCTTTTTAGATCTGGAAAGCATTGAGCATCATTCATTGTTAGTGAACGGAGGTCTGTTGATGATAGTGATACTGATATGAAGACTATGACTCACGATTGCAGTCCTCTATGAGGACTGCGAGTAAGGTCACAGTTTTTTATTAGAGGACTGTGATTATGGTCGAAACTCTTTTATTAATTGAAAATCAGACATTTTGCGAGGACTGCGATCATTGTCGCAATCCCGATATAAGTTGAAAATTGTGTTTTTTGTGACGACTACGATTATGTTCGCAGTCCTAAATAAATATTAAACAACAAGATATTTTTGTAAGAACTGCAATCATGGTCGCAGTCATCTGCGATCAAAACTAAAAAAAAGACATTATTCTAAGGTCTGCGACGACTGCGATCATAGTCACGGTCCTAATAAAGAAGACTGCTATCATGGTCGAGTCCTCGCAGTCCTAATAGAGAAAACTGCTATCATGGTCACAGTCTTATAAATACTTAGAAACATGACATTTTTGTGAGAAACTGCGATGATGGTCGCAATCCTAATAAAGACTCAGAAATAAGGCATTTTTTCTGAGGACTGCGATCATTGTCATGATCCTCTATACACTAGAAGTTTGATTTTCGAAGTTGAGTTTTTTTCAACCTTCCAACTCCCACGGTCACCTCACCACGCAGGTTGATCAGCGAATTACTCTGCATCGGGGTCAGAGTTGAGGGGAGAGCAACGTCAGGCGGGGGGCAATGATGAAGGATAAAATATGAAATGAAAATATATAAAGAATTGGTGGTTGGGAGGAATCAGTTTATGCTGACGTGAATAAGACTGTAGCGAATAAAAATAAGAATGTAAGTTTTTCTCTAATTATGAAGAAAAGTAGGTAGCTGTAGCGATTTTTTAATATATATATATATATATATATATAATACTAAATATAAGATTAAAAAATTAGAAAAAGAGAAAAAACTACCATCTATCGCCGTGATTTTGATTTTTTAAAAAAAAGTTAGTGAATATTTCAAAATACTATTAAAAAGTGTTTTTTAAATTATTCTTTTTTAAAACAGAGAGAGGAGAACGGATATTGCCGCCACAAAAATGACAAAGGCACCCACCATAAAATTACAATTGTGTTATTATTTTCTTGAGCACAATTACCTACATGAAAAAGTTTAAAATGCCCTTCCCTCTTTGCGACGAACCCCTCCCTCTCAGCGCTCCGTTCCTCCATCGTTCTCCCCCTCCTCTCGGCCTCCATTTGGTGGATGCATCTCCCCCTCTCCCCTCCCAGCCGATCCCCCGCCGGCCTCCCCGCCACCCCCGCCACCCCCTCCCCCTCCTCTCCCTCCCCCCGACCTCCTCTGCCTCCTCGCCCGCCCTCTCCTCCCCCCGATCTCCCCCTCCATTCCCTCCTCCCCTCTCTGTTCGGTCAACACGACCAAACATATAGTCCACACGACCGAACATAATATGTTCGGTTGTGTTGACCGAACAGAGCGGGGGAAGGGAGGCGGGCCGGGCAGGTGGGTTGGGAGGAGGGAGAGGGAGGGGGGAGCGAGGAGGCAGGCAGGGAGGGAAAGGAGGAGGAAGAAAGAGGGAGACGACATTTTGGTTATCAAAACTGATCGAAGAAAAGTTTTCTTCTATATTTATATAGAAATTTTATCCGTCCGCTATGTTCAGAAAAGGGGGAGGAAGAAAGAGGGAGACGACATTTTGGTTATCAAAACTGATCTACAAAAAAATTTCTTCTGTATTTATATAGAAATTTTATCTGTCCACCATGTTCTCCTTCCTCCTCCCCTACTTTCTCCTGGTTTTTCCCTCCTCTCTCTCGCCTCCTACGCGTGAGTCAGCTAGTTTTAAGAAAAAAATTTGGGCGCTCTAGTCACTTTTGTGGGGTGCCTCACTGTGATGGTTGTCTTTATCAGTTTTGGGGTGGCAATTCCCGTTCCCCAGATAGAGGCTTCCCGTTGACTGGGGAAGTCGAAAACCCCATAAAACTCTTATAAACCCTAAATTTGAGAAGATGGTCACTCGTCGCTACTTCCCTTCGCCTCACTCTCTTCATCCACTTCTAAAGTTCTCGTATCGATCCCAAACGTCAAATGCTCTCCTCAATATCTCAATCTTGAGCCCTATTCTTAGTACAATTATCCCAACGTTTCAGAAATTTCATCTCCTTCATGCTCATCGCTGTTAAGTTGCACCGCCACCGATCGTCTCTCTCTTGGCGATATCACGAGGCGCTTTTCCCCGCTTTTTATCAGGTTTCTTTTATAATTTTTCATAATTATGCAATTATCATGTTCTTGTGAAATTTTTTTTATTATCAGTCCTTGACAAATTTTTAAGGAGCGCTCAAAGAAATTCTATTGCATGAAGGATTTTTCATGAGCATGTCTCATAACGTGTTTACAAATGGTTATAATAATTTACTGTTAAGAAGCTAATCAACACAATGTATTCTCTAAAATTCTGAATCTGACCTTTTGGCCGTAGTACAATTAATTCAACTATTTTCTCCACATAGTCACAAAGGGGGAAAAGTTAAGAGATTGAACTATCGAAGTTAAGTTTTTTTTTTGGTGGTATTATTAGTATGGTGAATTTTTTTGGATGGATATAACATTACTTTAAAAATAGATTTTTGGGAGGAAACCAATGAACAAGATTCTTTTTGTGATTTGTAGGATGTTAATGGCTCCAGTGTGGTCTACTTTGGATAGTGTGACGGCTTCTCAGAAGCCTTACCCAGTTTTGCATGCTTTAAATGAATACTATAGGTCTCTTAATTCAATGAGCTCAAGGTATTTAATTGTTTTCTATTGTTTCTCAACATCCAGTATAATTTTAATACAATTTAACTAGGTTTCGCCTCTGTTTTTTGTACTGATCCAATAAGAACATGAGAAGTCATGAAGATGATGGCTGAGAAAATTGTAGGACAAAGTATGATGCTTGAGAAAGTGGTGAGGCTTGCATGAAAATTTATGATGCTTGAGAATGAAGTGAGGCTCTTATTCTTCCTTTATGCTTGTTCGATCACCTAGAAGAGCTATCAGTATTGAATTGATTTATTAGTTAGAATTAGGGTGGCAATTGGTCCGGATTGGGTCGGGTCAGCTTTGACCAGACCCATGTAAGGCTGACCCTAACTCGACCAAGGATTTAATTAGGTTCACTAGCACGATTACAGACTGCTCGCCAAAACCCCGATCCGGCTGATAATCGTGTCAATTGAACCAAACCCAACTAACTTGATTATTAGTGGGGTCAAGAATATTGTTAACTAATTTTGAAAAAGAAAATCCAAATCAAAAGAAGTTCTAAACCTGCGACTTTGTAAGTCTTAAAGTGAATTAAATTGAGACACTCTGGTATTATGACTCAAACTTAATACCAATTATTAATAAACAAAATATTCTATGATTCTAGCCACCATATCACCTGTTCCCTACTGTAGCAAAGCATTGATTCTAATGCATAGCGAGCCACCTCTGGTCAACCCATTTCAAGGGGTACAACTCTACCCCGACCCAATTTCAATCTGTTCATTAGGGGTGACCCAAACAGGAGAATTTCAGGTCTGGGTTAACCATCGAGTTGGGTTAGGATTCCCACCTTTAGTTATAATCATCACGGGGTGTTTTAGGCAAGGGCACTTTGGCCAATCCTATTTTAAAAGTACCATCTGCCATTTACCCCTAGATATCTGGTTAATATCTATATTTCTCACTACCAAATCCCATGTCTCAATTGGTTGATCAGTTTAATCTAGAGGTTAAAATGGAGTGAACACTGTAAACTTTTGCTATCCGTTTTGTGTCTATATGAATAATCAAGAAAACATTAAAACACAAAATTTTTTGTTCCTATTCACTTTAAATGATGTAGATAAGCTTTAATGGAGTTGATGTTCCATTTGATTTGCCTAACATTAAATTTAAATAAAAAAGATTTAACATTGTATTCTTTCAGAAGTAGCTAAGTCTCTCTCTCTCTCTCTCTCTCTCTCTCTCTCTCTCTCTATATATATATATATATATATATATATATATATATATATATATATATATATATAAACTTAAGCTATTTGATTTCTCATCTTAACACTAATTGTGTACATCAAGATGTACGGAGCCATGTGGAGAACCGTAGGTGCATTCTATGGATTATCAGCTCTGTACATCTTGATGTACCCGCGAAAATTAGTGTTAGGATGAAAAATGAAGTGAAGTGGTTTGTAAGTCATTTACCCATGAATCAAGTGCATCAAATTCCATCAAAATAAGCTTTATTTCAGCCTAAAAAATGAGAGAATTTGATGCACATGTTGCATGTGTAAATATTTTCCAAACTATTTGATTTTTCATCTTAACACTAATTGTCGTGTGTACATCAAGATGTATGGAGCAGATCATCCATAAAATGTGCCTACGGCGCTTCACATGTCATCCATTGTAGATAATCTATAAGGTCATTGTAGATCCCGTTTTCTTTACGTACGTATGCATGGGTGTATATATGTATTAATTACAACCTACCCAAGAAAATACACGGCATATCGATAATCTGAACCATTCATTGTGATCTACACATTGTAAAACCATGAGGATTGAAAATATTGATTGAAAAGTTTCTAGCATATGCACCTCATAATCTAACAATTAGTGGTTTGTAACTGTTTTAAAAGCTCATTACTTGTTTTGCTTATTTATGCAATAGAATTTTTGATTCCATGTGACTTAGATACGCATGGGTTTTAGGATATGTAGATCACAATGGATGGTTCAAATTATCAATATAGATGACCCACCATGTATTTTCATAGGCATGTGCAAACTCTCAAGCCTTATGTGTAATAGAACCTTTTCCTACATGCATACATACTATATATGCACATGGTGTCCTTTGTGTGCCGCATCCATTGAACACTTTTTATTATAATTTAATAATATGTTATCCTGTACGCTGTATGCATATTCTGATAATTCCAAAACAATCATTGCATTAGTCCTGTAATTCCAAGAAGTTTTATTTATAGAGATATGTTTGCTAGATGGAAGTAAAAAAACCGACCAGGCAGATGATCTGTGGTGGATCTGACCTTAAGCAAGTTGATGAAGCTGGAAATGTTTCTTTTTCTTTATTTCTCTGGTTGTACATTTTAGAATGTAAGAATACAACATTGTCATGTTCATTACCCTCAAAAGACATTAATAGTTGGCCTATTTTTTAAGATATATTTCCAAAATCAAGCTTTAGGATTACAATCTGTGATTGTTCTTTCTTCAGCATGGTGTGGCAATTTGCTCCGGCCATATTGTGCTCAACCACTTCAGTGATCCTTAGGTATCAATGCAAGTGCTCGAGCAAGAGTTCACTTCTACAACACTAAAGTAGAGTTGAATTTCTTATGTCAGTCACTTGAATCAAGTTCTTAACCTCCTACAGGTGAGTAGCACTATAATTCTTTGTTCTAACAGACATGCTTGTGGGCTATGTAAGATTTCTTAGTTTGTAAATCTCTATTGCAAATTTTATGTTTTTATTTTAACTAACAACTTTGTTGATAGCATGGTTTCAAATATCGCTACTCTGCATCAGGCCTAAATACTTATGTAATAGGTTCAATTTTTCTTATCTTTTAGGTGATTCGTGGAGACAAACCTAACATGGTCATTACTTCACATATCTCCATTGGCTTTCATGACATGTATACCTGAAATCTCCATCATGATGATTGAGGCGTTATTTCATCACATATACCAGTGCCATGCTTGCAAGCTCTCCTAACGTAGCATCCCAAACTAGTTGTTGGTTTAGTTTTAGGGACGAAATGTAACATACCATGTCTCCTTGCATATGTTGCAATTATAGCACATGATCTAACAGTTAAAGTTTCCCGGTATCCACAAAGCAATTCACACTGAAGCATATAATAATTAATATGCCGTTCACAAAGAAAATAAATTAATATTCAATAATATTATAAAAGATGCAATGGATGTGCAAGGTTTTTTAGATCCAACAATCTCCCAGTTGCTATCCAATCAGATGTGAATGTTAGCCCCATTATATCTAAATGCCTTTCAACTACCCTTTGAGTCAAATGGTCAATCACTTTAGTAACTAGATCAACTACGTTATCTTGAGTTGTTATCAAATTTACAAGACATCACCTTGTTGTTTATCTAAACAACAATGCAATATTCCCTTTCATTATGTTTAGACTTCTACTGGACTTTAAACTATTTAACTAACCAATGGCCCCTAAGTGGTAACACAGTATTCGATTAGGTTCATTTTCTTATGGGAATTTTTTTCTTTAATGGAACAGTTAGAAGCAACAAGTTGTTGGAGTTGTTTCTTGTTTCTGTTGCCAAGATGCCTAATCTCTGCTTGAGTAATAGAACTAGGGTTTCGGAGGCTTTGTCCACAAGTCTTGGAAGTGTATTCAAGTTGTCTTGTTTCTGTTAAGAATTTGCCTGACTTGCTTGAGCCATGTAATGTTAGAGATCTTTTGTTTTCAAGGCTCATGGAAATATTTCCCTCTGTCCTGAAAGTGCACAAAGTGTCCACTTTCTATCATTCATCTTGCCTGAGGATGGCAATTTGGCATGCCCCCCCCCCCCCCCCCCCCCCCCCCCCCCCCAAAAAAAAAAAAAAAAAAAAAAAAAAAAAAAAAAAAAACCACCACACCCTCAAGTTAGTATTGGTCTCATCCATGCTGTACAGGAAATCATGGCCAATGGTGGCGGAAAACTCGCATACACAGCGAGATAACGTGGTTTTCTCGGAAGCTGCATGGAGATCTTAATCTTCTGCGGCTTATTGATGTTGACCGTCACATGCATTCTTGTCTATTACTTCCATTTGGTTACCTACAGCACACTCGAAGGGTTGATTTTGCCAATTGGATGCCAATGCCTCATATGATATCTTCTTGGAGCAGATCGAGTGAAACTTTGTAGATCTGAACACATAATTCCACTTCATCAAAACAATAATCTTCTGGCAGGGTTATCGGGTGGTATCTCTCAAGGACAACTGGCTTTTAGTTGAAGGGCCATGGATCCAATTTGAGAACTCGGTTTGCCTCCATTTGTATTTAGTTACATGGAGCTGTAATGTTTATTGCCATAAGCGACAACAACGAATATTGAAGAAATCAACTTTTTGGCATTCTTTTGATGTGCTTAAGCTGCTGGTTGTAAAACTCTCCTCCCCTACTTGTAAATGATTCTGGAATTTGCATAGTATTCTTCTGCAGATCAGACGATTCTCTGACATATTGACTGCCCCCCAACCAAACCCCACACACACGAAGAAAGAAATTTAAATTTTTTTTAAAAAAAACTTTGACAATTTTGTAGAACCTTTAAATGTTAGTTAGGACTCAGGAGGCATTTGTTATAGGATTGTTGGATTGTATATTTAATGTACAAGGTTGTGGTGGCGCGTAAAGAATTTGTTGATATGTTTGTATTAGTTGTTTGAAGTCTTATGTTGTTTTGTCAATACTTTAATTTGAATAACTTCTTAAATTCTCTATACAAAGTTTCTTCCACATTGTATGAGTTGTGGATACATGTTTGCATCAATAGCATCAAACAAAACTCTGCACGAACCTGCAGAATTCTTCATATTTCTACAAGTAAAACACATGTTGTAAGTCTTAGGATGAGGATCCCAATGGTGATGTTGTATTTCCTTGAGTAAAGTAGCCAAAAGAAACTAGTTTGCAGGTTTCTTGTATTAAATATGCTATCTGTAATCAGGAATGAATTGTCTATTTGTAATCAGGAATGAATTGTCTGCAGCTTTTTGTGATAATTTTGCAATGCTATATATAACATCTATATCATTTTCATCTGCATATACTTAGTTTGAGTGTTCTCGATTCGTGGGTTTAGATGTTCGGTACGGGAATTTTATATGAATTGAAATTATTGTCAAGTAATATGATAGATGTTGCATGTCCAGGGGTATTTCAAAATTCAAAAATTCATTTGAGTTTTGTTTTTCTTAAATTCAAACTTAATGCATTTTAAAGAGCCTTTCCACTTCTTCAATCAAATCTATTTTTTAAAAATAAAACCTTATCTCTTGTAACTGCTCTCTACTGCCCTCTTCACTATCCATTCCATGATTTGTTTTGAATGTTCACTTCCTTAGAGACATGAAACTGAACACCGTATTTGAGAAATAATGCAGAGAGAAGGGAGCAACAACATTCTCCATGAATATACACTTCTCAATTGTCTTCCTCTGATTCTGCTGTCTCATGCCTCAACTGATCTCCAAAATTTTTTGAAATGGAATATCTTTTAGCATCCTCTTTTATTGTTTTCCAACACTACAATGCTGACAGAGATCAGCAGTTATACAGACAACAGGAATTTAACATAATTATCTTAATGCATTATGTAGTTTATGAGGCAAATTAACATAATCAGTATTTTCCATATCTTAGGGGTACAAGGTGTTGGAGAAATCTCTCAATACTCATCCAGGACATCCAACACAAAACGCCCCCAAACCTAAGTATCTTGTAAGACGGTAATGTAAAAGAGAGAAGTAGTCCATGAGAGAGAGAGAATATGACCTTACTTATAGCCTTACCCTAACAATCCTAGTCCTTTACAATTTCCTTTTTTCTTTCAACTCTTCATCCATTAGTTTGCGAGTCCTTCGTAAATAGAAGTTGATTCTAACTCAAACACAGAATCTAGGCAAACCAAAATGAAAAATGTGTGGGTGCACAAAATTTAATTCACAACAAATGCAAAACAGATAACCATGAGAATGAATGAAAATTTTGGTAGCAAAGGTCGGAGATCCCGCAGGTGCAGGTGGTTTTTCTGTCCCCCCACCAACAATTTTATACCCTTTGCTTATCAGATAGTTTGCATTGGACTTCATCTGCCCTAAACCCGATGCCAAATTAGATCATTGAAGAAACCCTAACTCGAGGTTCTTCGATCTCTAAGTGGTACTCACTCTTTCCCTCAATTTCATTTTTCGTCGTCTCTTAAATCAACTATACATGATGGGATTTTGGTAATTTATGGTGTGTTAAAAGATATGTTCTTTTGTGGAAAAGGGGTTTTATTTTGATTAACTATAGATGTGATTGACGCTTTCTTGATCATATTTCCTTCTTGCCTTTATGCAATAGATTATTATGTGCTAGATGAGAAATTAAGAACTAAATCATAGTTTGCCATTAGGTGTGACTAGAAAGCTTGAATATGTGCAGAGTGGCCCTTTTCTACACTTCTGCCTTGGTATGCACTTAGGCTAGAAGTTTGCCATGTTTGACTTCTAAGTTCTGCGACCCAGACTCTGATTAAGCATGTCTAGAAAAGCTTAGTTTGCTAGCAAAAACAGGATTTGCTAGTAAAGATAGAAATCATAAAACCCTTAATTAGGTTTGGTTGGATATAGGTTGCATCTGCATCAACAAGGTGTGAATGACAACCAAGCGGGTGAAAGTGAAACACCATCATCATCTTTCTCACCATTGTTCAATGTCCTAAAATCGGCCTAGAGCCGCCACCCTAGGCCCACTGGCTCTTAGGCCAGATTGCTCGAGGCCAGCAGCCTGGCTAGGTGCTTGAATGGAAGAAGGGGAAAATGAAAGAACACAAGTATAAAAGAAAAAGGCTTGTTGTGCTGCCTTTCGCTGTTGTTGCTATCTCAGTGGCTCCTGCCATTCCTCTGCTATGGTTGCTCCTCCTTTTTGTTGCTTTTACATCTAGAAGAAGGAATGTTAAGGCTTTATTTAGCCTAAGTTGTTAGAACCAGGGAGGATTGGTTCTGACTTGACTTAATGTCTGCTTTGGTTAAGAGAAGGTTGTTCACCCAACCTGCTTCTTAGAAGTTAAGACTCTATCGATCCCTAAATTTGTATTCACTATGTATCAGAATAGTGTTAGTTCAGGCTTGATGGTAAATCTGGCTCGACCACTGAAGAGTGGAGGCTAACCTTTTCTTTCTCCAAAAAGGACAAATCTGAAGAACAAAAACCCAACATGAACAAGTAGTTAGGTATAACTTCCATCTCAGAGAGGACAAGAGGAAAGAACTTGAGCTTTGATATCACACGACCAATTACATGGACAATGGTATGAAACCAAGGCACCAGGGGCGAGTCGATAAAGATCCTGATAATGATAATGAAGATAGTAGTAGTGAAGACGTTCCAGATGATATTGTCGTAGAGGAAACCAGTTGAGTGGGCACGGGTGACATCTAGGTGACATCAAAGTAGGAGCTGCGGAATCTTGGGCACACATGCTGTCTGCACTCTGCAGATAACATGAAAGCTCATAATGGTGGAGGTTGAAGGAGTGACTGATCTGCTGGAGATTGCAACAAAGGAGCTACCTGATAGAAGATACCCTTCACCACCCGACGCAGTTTATGAGGAAGTGCAGGATCTTGAAAGAGGCAACTCGATGAGGATTAAGGCAAAGTTCACATGTCTGTTTTTGGAGGATGTAGGAACTGGCTCTTATTTCCCAATGCTTGCCCACAAATCTAATCTATTCATTGCTGCTTGGGAGCTTTTAGCAGCTATCATGTATCTTGGGGCCCTTGTGCCTGAAGAATCTTTTCATTCACCAAAAACAAGGTTTCTCAAAAACTGAAATGCCTAATTTGTAGAAAATGTTGGCTAATTCATCAGAAGGTTCTGCTTTATGTATTGATAATTATGAGGAATTCACTAAGTTTACTTGTTATATGTAAATGAATCAAATCAACTGTCGCGGAACAAGAAAAGAAATAAGCTTGTTCTGACAAAATTTTGGAATGTAACCAGTAAAAGGTTTTAGCAGTGGTTGATGCTTCAGTGGTTGATGAGCAACTGTTCTCTACACCGTTTGGTCTTTGATGTGTGCCTGGTACCTCAACTTCTCTTGATATTGAGAGGGCAGGGGCTTCGGTCTCACATGAAAAATTATGAAGGAAATGTGACTGTCAGATTCCTGGTGTTTTTGCTTTATATAAGCTGTCACCCTATGCCACTGAGAGTCACCTAGGACGGATTCTTCTAAAGCACCATTGAAGTTGAAAGATGATAATGCAAAGAAGCTGGTATGGTGGTCAATTCAGTTTGCTGCCAGTGGTTGCTGGGCTTTGGGGACCTACTGTCTCTCAATTTGATAGGTAGGAGGGGGGAAGCATGTGAAAGGGTTGCTGGTGATTATTAGCTTTCTCACATGCTGCATGGAATCCATAGTCATGTCAAATGACAAGGGCCAAACAAGACATCAGGTACCATTTGTCTCCTCCAATTATTATTCTCTCCTCTTTATGTCATGTTGATTGCATCCAAGGAGTGCAAAAACTTAACCTGCATTTAGAGGTATTATTCAGAGAGAGTATATACCCAAATACTAGTTTTTCTTGATTATTTACTTGTGAAACTTGTCCGGTGTACAGAGATAGTTTTGGCTAGAAGGGGATGTGAAGAACATATGGAAGCTGCTGGTCTGTAGTATGTGCCCCATTTGTACTCTGGGGTATATGGGGAGGGGACTGAATCAGCAACCGTCTCCTTTGATAGCAACAGGAATGTCTTCAAGTTGAGGCAAGACTGAGATCTAACTTTAAATGGTATATGACCCAGAGTCTGCTACTGTGCCTGGCTGGAGATAGTATTAGGATTTTGCCTTGTTTTCAAGAGGAGATGATGTCCAAAAGATCAAACCCGATTGGAGAAGATAATGACTTGAAGCAGAAAAAAATAGATCAAGGTGGAGCAAATTAATCGATTATATAGTCGATTAATACTCAGACTAGTTGACTAGACATGATGCAGAGAGGAAGCATTATACAGTAGTCGATTAATAAGTTCTATTAGTCGACTAATGAAAGAGATTAGTCGACTAATTTGCGTGACAAGTCGAGTAATCAAGGCGTTCTAGAGCATATTCAGAGGCGGGTTCGAGTTTTCTTTTCTGGAAGAGTTCGAATAGGATTAAATTCTATTCAATGAATTATATTCTAAAGATTAAAGGGTCTAAAATTCTTCTAGATCAAAGAGATCAACTCCTAATAAGATTGATCAAGTTTCTTCAAGCATCCAATGACTAAGATCATCTCAGAGTCCAAATAGGAGTTGTATTGTAAAATCTTATAAATAAAGCTTGTAACCCAGCATTGTAAAGTATAAAGGTGGAGAACACAAATGAAGCTAAGAAAGAGGAGCAATATGAAGGTGCATAGAGAGAAGTATACTCTTATAATATAGGTCTAGATTCAAAGGGAAAGTGAATACTCTTGTGAGATCAAGAGGAAAGTCAGATCTCTTTATATCAAGTTAAAATAAAGCTTTCTAAAGTTCTCTCCTCGTGAGCATAGACTAAGTTTGGACCGAACCACGTTAGATTCTCGTGTTATTATTATTAATTTTTGTCTAGGTATTGCTAGTTTGTTTTACAACGATTTTTCTTTTGCAAGTATTATTATTGCAAGTATTATCATATTTTCAAGTTTCCGCAAAGGTCCAGAGTAACAATTGTTATTAGAGCGCCAATTGTTACAATAATTGGTATCAGAACTAAAAGTTGACGAAATGCGATATGTCGAAAATGGGAAGGCAAAGAAAAAATGACAAATATAAAGTTCGAGGTCGAGAAGTTCAATGGCAAAAAAAAAAATTCTGTTTATAGTAAAAGAGGGTGAAGACATTGCTGGTGCAACAAGGTTTCACAATTCCTGTAGGAAAAAATCAGCAAAAACCTGCATGTACGTCAGACAAGAATTGATAGGAGTTGATCTAAAGATGGCAAGCACGATCAAACTATGTCTTGCAGACGAGATTATGTACACCATGATGGATGAAGAAACGGTTACGAGATTGTGGCCAAGGTTAAAGATGTTGTATATGACGAAAAGCTCTCCAATAAGCTCTATCTCAAGAAACAACTATATGTGCTATGCATGAAGGAAGGAGAATGATGTTGGAGCATTAAAACTTCTTCAATAAG